>JAVKOQ010000168.1:0-121021 GCA_031835245.1 Balamuthia mandrillaris | reverse complement strand
TTGGAATTAAGGGGTCGGGTCGTCATGAGAATATAGAAAGTGGATCCTGATGAGATCTGTCGTGTCGTCCTTGAAAAAAAAAAGAAGAAGAAGGGAAGACAAAATGAGCACTGCGGCGGCCGTACAGAGCACATCAACTGAGGAGGAAGCACAGTGTGTTCAGCTTATTTTTAAGGCTTCTGCGGTTCCTTTCATATGTGGTCCGTATGTAGTATTGGAGCGGCAAACAATAGTGCAAATAGTGCAAGACACCGTCGGCCCAGCGCTCAAAAAGCGAGTAACAAGGAAACCACGGGATTTACCTCTCCGATTCTCAGTTGAGCTCAGCAGTGCCCTCCATCAACTGTTTTTCGGTGAGTTTGAGACCACCCTTTCTTCCTTGCAACAGATCGAGGAGATCTTTGGAGAGAATAGCTGCATCACCTATGAGCGTGGTTCTTATGCGAAGCTGCAGCCCCCTTTACATATCAAACGTCTGAAGAACAAAACAAAGTTCACCATATTTTATGCAGTGTACAATCGATCACATGTTCTCCAATGGCCCGAAGCAGGTACAAAATCCTTTCTTCTATCCTTTCTCCTCTCTCCTCTTATTCCTCTCTCTTCCTCTCTTTTCTTTTCGCTCCTCTTTCTCCTTGCTCTCTTCTGTCTCTTCTCTCTTCCTTTTCTCTCCTCTCTCTCCTATCTTCTTCTTTTCCTCTCTTCCTCTCTTCTTCTTCTTTCTCTTCTCTCTCCTTTCTCGTTTCTGCTTCTCTTCTATTCTCTCTTCTCTCCTGTCTTCTTCTTCCTCTCTTTTTCTCTTCCTCTCTTCCTCTCTTCCTCTTCCTTTCTCCTGTTTTCCTTTCTCCTGTTTTCCTCTCTCTTTTCTTCTCTCTTTTCTCTTGTGTTGGTCTTTGGTACTGATCTTTATTTTTCCTTTTCTTTACATCTCTTCTTCCTTTTCTTTCTCCTTCTCCACTTCTTCTTCTTTTTCTTCTTCTTCTTCTTTCTCTTCTTCTTCTTCTTCTTCTTTTTCTTTTTCTTCTTCTTTTTCTTCTTCTTCTTCTTCTTCTTCTTCTTCTTGAAGCTGAGCTGAGCCAACATACTGCTGCATCTCTGGATGTAAACAAATATTCCGTGATGCCCAGTTGACATTGGGCTTCTGTGTTCGTTGCCTTTTCCGTTGAGGCTCAGGCAATGTCTTGTCGAAGAGGTACTTTTCTTGGCGGAAGGCAAAGGCTAGTTGTTGATAACATACCTTCCTCTCTCCTTTTCTCCCTCCATATCCACTAGTTGGTGCTTTCTTGTTTCTGGAGTGGCGACTCTCGTCTGCATAGTTGGCGAACTTTTCCACCGATCCGTACTTGTGCAAATAAAATCCAACGTGGTAAACAAAAACGTGTATGTATGGCGTTACCTCCTCTTCTCCATATCGCTTGCTAAACATGAAACCAAACTCACGCGCCATCTTTAGCCATTCCTCCTCTGTTATTATGACTTGTGGCTGGGCAGCAAGGGTATAAAGTTTCGCAAACAGTTCCCATATTTCTTCCGTTTGTTGTGTCCTTGTCCCATCTCCCACTGACCTTCTTAGTGCTGCCATAAACAAAGCTCGTTGCTCGAGAATACGCAAATAGTCTGAACGGCCAAATCTTGCTTTCTTTACCCGTTGCTCCAAGGTTTTGACCTTCTTCTTCTTCTTGGTTTCTTTCGGTAACTTCATCTTCAACGTCTCAAAGCATTTCTCGAAGCCTTCAGCAAGGGGTGAATCGTTAGGTGCTTGCTCCATTAGCAGTTCCAACAGCTTGCGCATGACTCCCATGAAGCAGTGTAGCATGCAGGGGATGATGTGGTCAAGAAGAATGTTGATCAAAGGTTTGTTTTGCACCCCAAAGTGTTTCTGGGCAAAACGATCTTTTCCACTCTTAGATTCACACTTCTCTGCTTGCTCACCATCTCTCCACATTTCTGCTTCGTTTCGCAAGGGCCAGCACTCGATGGCAAAGTTCGCGATTGAATGCTTGTCAACGCAGCACCAAGGACACTTCCACTTCGAGTTTGGATGATAGCAACTGTAGAGTCCAAGCAAATGTACCAACGCTGCCATGTCGCACACAAGCACAGGCTCGAGAGCATACTCGGTACCGTTGGCACAAATAGTTCCTCCGTTAGCAAGGTATTCTATCCCTTTCACTGCATTCTGTAGTTCCAGCTGTAGTGCTTCTCTGTCTTCCTCACCGAGGAAAATGAGATACTGGTGTGCGTTGTTTACAGACTTGGCTTTTGCTAACTCGAGGCCATCAAAAAGGAAGTTGAAGGTGCCGATCTCTTGCTTTTTCCGTTTGCCCTGGGTCATGGTGGCTCCATCAAAGGCAAACTTCACCAAGTGCTTTTGTCCTGGTTTGTTTTCTGGAGGAGGATTGTGTGCTAACACCCAGCTCATGTATTGCAAAAGGGGCAATTCGTAGCCATTCCCTCCGAGGGTTACTCTTGGTTCCATGGATTCCATAAGTGCTGCTTTTTGCTTGTTGAGGTGATGAATGGAGGTGGAGTCATCGAGGTTGAAAACAGACATGGTGTATCTCCAGTTCTTGTCTGTTATACCAACTGTTTCTTTGTAGGCAAGTAACACTGAAAGTGCAGGTTGGTGGCGTGGCTGTTGAAGCTCTTGAAATTCGCTAATATGCTCTTTCAGATAGTGGATCGTAGCTGGATCGCTTTTTACAAGCTCTCCAAGGGCCATCATGAATGATTGTTGGGGACAGAGACATCGCAACAAGGCCTTTGCTTGCTCTTTGAGGTACACTTCTTCCCTTTCTTTTTTGTTTTCTTCCAACACACTTTGCCAGTCTGTTGCTATCCATCGTTCCTTCATTTCCTCCAGCTCTTTTTTGCGTTGATACATGACGTTTTCTTGTCTCTTTTCTTCTTCTTTTTCTCGCTCCATTTGCAGGAAGGCTGTTGTGTGTCTCGAATCTTCGCACCGTTGGCAGTCCTCAGAGCAATTAACGTGGTCATCATGAAGCTCATGGGTTGAGCGGGTGCAAGCAACCTTGAACAGACGGATACATCCATTGGTATGTCGGCACTGAAAGAATGCTTCTGTTGGTTGTGCTTTGCCCTTTGTTTTGCCCTCCCAACGCAAGCAAGAGGGACAACCAGCATCGCAACCATGATAGCGCTGCATTCTTTCATGTTTCCACATGGCTTTTGCAGAGGCATAGAGGACTCGTTGGCCATCTTTTCCGGTGTGATGGCAGCGTTGGTGCTCGCACTCCCACTTTTTTTCTTGCCCTGCTTCTCCACTTCGCTCCTTTTTTTTTTCTTTTTTGGTTTTTTTGTTTTGTAAATATTTTCGGGGAAAAATTTGGCTCTAGTTTCTAACGACGTGAGAGGTGCTAGTGAACCACTCGCACTTTTTCCTTTTTTGTTGATCTAGATTCACGTCGTTAGAAAGTGGATCCGTCCACCCCAATCGTCTGACGAAAATTGGGGGAAAAGTTGTGGACAGTAAATGGAAAACTGGAAAAGAAATCGCCAACCAAATAACAAAAAAAAGCAGAAACATGGAGGAACTGAGGGAAGCGGCGTGGAGGCCATGGAGCCAGCTCCTGCAAGACATCGTGGTGGAGGGCTTCCTGGAAGGCAGTAGACCTTATCGTAAGCTGGTCACTCTCTCGGTGACGCAATCCGTCAGAGACGCCATCGACGTACGCGTTGTTTGGTTCACTCTAAAAATTGGTTTCGCTAACAGCAGGCACATGACCTGAACTTCTACACTAGACTTTGGCCAGAGCTCACATTTCAGCAGCACCTGTTGTTGATGAGCAAGGAAAATACAGGTACATCCCTTTCGCATGCTTGACGCTACTCATAGTCCTTATTTTTTTTGATTTTGTTTTGGTCACAGAGGGATGGTGGATAATTTGGACTTGCTGGGCATGATGCTAACCCTGAAAGCGGAGGAAGAGCATACGTTGTTGTCGTTCTTCAGCAACCCTTTCTTTGACAAGCCTATATCTTCCGTCATCAGTTCTGTCCTGTCCTCTATGAGCTCTCTCTTCTCTCTCTTCTCTCTCTTCTCTCTCTGCTCTCTGTCTCTCTGTCTCTCTGTCTCTCTGTCTCTCTGTCTCTGTCCTGCTCAACATCATCACTCAGAGCGACCTCCTCCAGTTGGCCTTTCGCAACTTAAACTTGCTTCCTGATGAAAGCCTCCGCCGCAAACGCCTTCGAGAGCTAACGGACAGCAGCAACAATAACAACAACATATGCATAAGCCCTTGCATCAGCATTCGAGGTTCAGCCATTGCCAGTGATGCTTTCTCCGTGCTCTACGACAACAGAGTTGGTGGGGTGGCTGTTGTGGAGGGAGGAAAGTTGGTGGATAACCTGTCGGCCAGCGACTTGAAAGGTATTGGCACCTCTCAGGATAAGTTGGCTTACTTCGATCGCAGCGTGAACGAGTTTCTGGCTCAAGCTAAAAATAGAGGAAAGGAAGAAGAAGGACGAAGAGAAAGAGATGTGGTTTGTTGCATGGATGATGCCACTGTGGAAGAGGTCATTCGGTTGTTGGCGGAAAAGAGAGTGCATCGAGCTTATGTTGTGGACGACCAGCAAAGACCGATTGGTGTTGTTAGCATTTCGGATCTGCTTGGCCTGCTGCTTCCTCCTTCTTTATGCAGAGAATACGAAAAGGAGATAGCAGAAGAAGAAAAGGAGCAAGCGGAGAAGATAGAGGAGAAAGAAAAGAACGAAGGAACAAGAGGCAGAGGAGGGCTAGAAGATGAAGAGGTACTGTTTTCTGGCAACGTGAAACGGAAGAGACAGAGCGAGAATAAAGAGGAGGCAACGAAACAAGTCAAACAAGAGACTCAGACACAACGAGAGACGTTTAAAAGAAGCAGAATAGAAGAGGATCGAACCAAGAGTGAGGGAAAGAAGATGACAAACAGCGGACTGCCTGTAAAAGATTGAATATCATGATAATAATATCGGGAAAAAAGTTGGGGAAGCCAAATACATTTTACACAGCAGAACAACCATCTCTTTGCAAGCGCATTTGGGGAAGGAAAGAGAAAAGTAAAACAAAATGAAAGGGAAACACAGAAGGAGGATCGCAGGATCATCTTGTGCGGCAGAACAACACGGGGGTGGGGGGAGGGCAAGACAGAATAGTTCCCGTTTCAACTTTTTTTTATTTTTTTGATGAGCTTTTTTTGAGTGAGTCAGCAACAGACAACAACGACATTTGTTTCTTCTTCTTCGTTCTTCTTCCTCCAAGAGAGATGAGTTTTCCAGTTAAAAAAACTTCAATCCTCCCAGAAAGCTAGGTGGGGTGTGTGGACACAAGGTCCACGCAAACATCGTTATCATCTGCCGCTTACTCCCCTTCCTCCACGAGTTGTCTTGTTTGTGGACTTAGATCTCATCCCAGGTGGCTGGGGCTTGGGAAGCCTGGGTCTCTACCTGCTCAGCCCAGTCGGCGGGAGGTTGGAAGGCACCAGCACCCTCGTCACCAGCAACCCAGTTCTCATCTCCACCAGCTCCAATACCAGAGTCAATGGGGGCCTGAGCGCCAGACTCAAAGGAAGGAGCCTCAAAGGCGGGAGCGGCAGTGCCAAGGGCAAGCTCCTCCTCCTTTTCAGCATCATCGGGGTCCCTGTAGAAGAACAGATCGGGCATCACGTTCCAGGCCTCAGTGCGAGAGAGGCGGCCACGGAGGCGCAACACCTCACGGGCGAGCAACCAGTAAAGGAGACCAATGGAGTGCTTGCCAGTGTTGTTGGCGGGGATACCAATGTCGACGTGCTTCATGCTGGAGTCAGTGTTGACGAAGGCAATGGTAGGGATGTTGACATAGGAGGCCTCAGTCAGGGGCTAAGCGAAACAAAACAGGGGCTGTTAAGCGATTTGCGTTTCAAACTGAGTTGACGAGAAAAGAAAGGATTATACCTGCTTGTCCAACCTGGTGTCGGTGACAATCAAGAGACGGGGCTCCTTGAAGTCCTTAGCTTGAGCCTGGTTAGTGAAAGTACCAGGGGTGAAACGACCAGCAATAGCCTGGGCACCGGTGAAGTTGGCGAACTTCAACACGGCTCTCTGGCCCCAGGTCCTGGCAGAGAGAACGCAAACATCAGCAGGGTTCTCGACGGCAGCAATGATACGGGCAGCCAAAACGAGCTTGTCCCAGGTCTTGCCAATATCAATGATGTGGTGGCCATCAGCTCTGCGCTTCCAGATGTAAGGCTCCATCTTGGGGTCCAAGTTAGGAGTGCCGAGGTGGACACCAGCGGCAAGCATCTTGGTGATGTCATCCTCTGTGAATTGAAGGGCTTGCGGAACCTGACTCATCTTGAAAAGAAGTAACGGGAAACTGACACACGGAGGGTGAGCACCAAGCCAACTCAAAAAAAAACTACAGGACAAGGAGAGTACGCACGATTTATCGGTTCACGCGAAAACTTGATGAGTGGAAAGAACAAAGGGACAAGCAGGAACGAAGAGAGGAGGATGGGAGGGTTGGCACTGCTCGCACCCCTCATGGTTCGGAGTTCATCGATTCAAACTCCGTGTACAAATGATTGGTGTTTTGAAAAAATAGTTTGAATTTCTATTGGCGAAAATTGTCTACAAAAAAGAACGAAGGGAAAAAGAAAGAAAGAGAAGATGAAGAGGCCTCTGCCTCTTTGGTAAGCTTTTCATCGCCGACGCGGTCTTTTTTTTTTTAAAACACGTCCTCTTCGTCGTCGCTGGAAAGAGTGAACGAATCGAAGCTTTCCATGACATCATCAAAGCCCTTGCTGACCACCTTATCTTGTGCGGCCTTCTTCTTCGCCGTCATGGTCTTTGCCGCTACTCCAGCCACCACAATCCCAACCACTTCCGTCGCAAGCAACAGCAGTGCCAAGACTCCCAAAATTCCCAACCAACTGCAAACAACGACTTTCAGTCAGTCGTCGGAAGAGACCAAGTCTCAAGACTTTAAAAAAAAAAACTAACCTCATATCACCACACAACGTTGCTTCGACTTCATGACAGTATTCTCCCTTGTACTCGCAGTTGAGCAACGGTATCACCGTCTCCCTCAACAGGGTGTCGTACTTGTTCAGAGACTCGGCTGTGGCGAGCCCCAGCCTGGCCACCGTCCTCATGTCGCTGTTCACGCAGTCCTCCGCACACTCTGCCACGGTTAGCCGTTGATTCACGCACTGCCCCCTGCAGCCCTGCCTCATCGACCGCGGACAGTCTCTACTGCCGCAAGCAACCACATCTCGCACTGTCTGCTCATCGGTATACAAGTTAGAGCCAATTCTTCAAACGCACAGAACTAAGAAGAAGAAGAGACAGAAGTTTACCTCGTTGGTCAACCGCAAAATGGCAGGCATGGTGCAACTCTCCAAAGGAGGACATCGTCCTCCACCACGAGCACCATCACACACCGTCTCATAGAGCTCGCAGCTGCTCTCACGGATGCGGCGCAGGGAATGCTCCAGGCGCGCCTGCCAGACGCTCCACCCCTTCTCCGGACAGGGAATCAAAGCGTCCAGGCCAGAGTTGGGGCGGCTTCGGCTAATTCCTTCCCGCAGCTCCCCCATTTCCACGTGGCACGCCTGACAGGCGTCCACCACCAACGTCTCCGCTATTATTCCGTAGGATAGCAACAAGCAGGTTGGCACCACGAACACCATCAATACTATTCCGAACCTGGTAAAAGAAAGAAGATGAAGAGGAAGAGGAAGGAGGTGAGTAGGGCGAAGAAAAGAAGGTGGAGAGGAGAAGAAAGGGCGAAGAGGAGGAAAAACAAACCCAAAAACGGCCCAGTAACGGCGGTAGAAGATGCCAACTATGGCTAACAACGTGATGATCAACATCAGAGCCAAAATGACGATCATCACCGAAAAGCTATTCGTTAAGAAACGCAAAGGTAAGTAAGTTTTCTCGCCTCTCACTCTCCGGTCTCTCGCAAACGAAAAATGACTTACGTGATAATAGCAGCATATTCTGCAGCTTTTTTGCTATTATCGAGCTCCGCTTTGACCTCCTGCAGCGCTTGCATGGCTTCTCTGTCCCAATCGTCATTGGCGGCAGTGATTTCCTCCTCGAAAGGCAGGTTCTCAGTCTCCTGAATGCCGGACATGGCTTTGCTCACCCACCTATCAAAATAGTCGCTTGTGTCAGCGAAGTATGTGTCGGTGCTGTGCTGGATCCAACTGCTCACCGCGATGATGATCATCAACTGAACTCTGTTTAGCGATATAACAACACAAAGGAATCCAACAACGAGGAACACGAACGATCAAGAAGAAGAAAGTTAAAAACAACGCGACACCAGTGTAAAGAATGGCTGAAATATATGAGGAACAATGGAGGAAGAAGAACGTTAACGCAACTAAAGACAGAGAGGGGATCGTACGCAATGAAAATGGCAGTAGCGAGCAGTGCGTTGCGAGTGGCTTTGGTCCTTATGCCCACCCTACAACGACAACACAAGTAATAGCTGACCGCACATATCGTCGTGATCAACGCCACAGCCAATCCTGGTATCAGCAACAAGAACAGTGTCTATTACGTTTTTTTGAACAAGCAAACGAAAAGGTTAGTTCATTGTTATGTTCAGTTTAACAGAAAAAAAACAAAGGAAAGGACAACATACAGTCAAGTATTCATTCCATGAACACACTCCTGAACTTGTATCAAAGCCACAGAGGCGTGTCGAACTAGCTACTCCCCATAGTTCAGGCATCTTCTCTTCTCTTCCCTCTCTCTTTTTTTTTTTTTTGGTTCCCTTTGCGCGGATGGAACTAAAAACTACAGACACCAACGAAACGATCACCACCAGACGACGTCTTTAGCATGTGTGTCAATGGAAGGAGGTTGATGAAAGGTTTGATGAAAACGAAAATGACGTTCTCTTATTTTTGTTTTTGTATGTCTGTTTCTTCAAAAAAAATATGGTAAGCAAACTGTTCGTTTTTTTCTACAAAGGGAAAAAAATATAGAGAGACGAGAGGAACAAGACAGAGAATAACTATGAAAACGAAAGAAACGTGAGAGACACCAATGAGCAATAAGGAATGGTAAAGCGAAGAGAAAGTGAAGAGTATGACACTGACCTATGGCTGATCGCAGCGTGTGCTTTTTTTTTTTGTTTGGTTGGTTGACCAAGAGAAAGAAAAGACAACAGCGTCCAACCATTCCGTTTTTTTTTTTCAACTCGGCTCTATCCGGAAGTTTTACGTGTGGATGAAAGCCTTCAAGGGACTGCTTGTGGAGAATAAAGAGTTTGCCCTGGGATTTTCACCTTCTTATGGTGAATCGTTGGATTTTTCTCACTGCTTCCTCATGAAATTCCAAAACATTACTGGAACGAACCGCTGCGCTCCATTTGGAAATTTCAGATTCATTCATTTCACTTGAGTTGACCAATAGAATATCATATATTGCGCCGATCGATCTCAATAAATGTTCGATTTTTATTTTTGTTACGAAGAAAATATTTAATATATTCGTAATCTATTTGACAACAATAACAATCTACAAGGAGAGAGAAGAGAGGGGTTGAATCTGCAACGCTTGTTACTTGTTCTGGCGTTTGGCTTTCTTCTGGGTGGTGCCTTTTGCCGAGGAAGATTTGGACTTGTTGGATGTCGAAGCGGCGGCGGAGGGTTGCTTCCGTTTGATGCCTTTTGGCTTCTTGGTCTCTTCCGCTTGCTTCGCCTTCTTTGTGGCCGTGGTGGTCTTCTTTGTCGATTTGCCGCTCTCCTTCGTCTTCTTCGCTGTTTTCTTCTTGTTGTCGTCAGAATCGCCCTTGCGTTTCTTGGTCGATGAACCCTTCTTCTTGTTCTTTTCCTCCTTGGCTTCCTCCTCTTCTCTCTTCCTCTTGTTCTTTTGTTGTTGTTGGCTTTCCTTTGGGTCTTTCAACAGTTCTTGAATCAATCGTTCCAATCGTTTGTTCAAGACAGTGACCGAAGGAAACGCGAATGGATCCTTTGTCTTCTTATCTGCCTTCTCTTCCTCTTCCTCCTCCTCTTCCTTCGTCTGTTCCTCCTCTTCTTCTGCTTCGTCCTTATTTTTCTTTTGCAGCTTCAAGTCAAAGCCCCAAGCCTTGCCGGCCTTTTGCTTTTCTTCCTCGCTCATCGTGTTCCATACCTTTTGCATTCTTTGTTGCAGCAAGTCTTCGCTAAAACGGGCCACGTTCTCACAAATGTCCTTCCATTTGCCATAGCCGTGGGTCCAAACGCCCAAAATCATGGCGTGATCATCCTCTTCGCCCCACCACCATGTCGGCTTCTTGCAGTTGCTCAAACTCGGCATCTTTCTTCCGCTCGTTGTCACTTCCAATGTTGACGGCTTCTTTTTCTTCGTCATTGAGTCTTCATTCTTGGGAGAAGCTTCTCCAACCTGAAGGCCTTCCAAATTGGTTCCATACTTGGCAAAGACTTGGCCGAGTCGCTTCATCAGAGTCAAGCGATTGGCCCACGTCTTTCTGGTCGTTTCGGGATACTTCTCCTCTTCTACAATGGGATGAACTCGCACTTGAAACGCTTGAATTCCAGAGGAAGAACTGTCCACTAACGGATATTCCGCCAACACCACTTGCTCCTTCTTGCTCTTCTTCAACGTGTTCTTTTTCTTGTGCACAGCCACGCACCTGATGCGGTAATGGCCAGCAAAACCTGGCACATGGATTCGCATCTGGACTTCCTGTTCTTCTGGTAGTGTTGCAACGGGGAGCTTGTAGCATCGAGTATGCCTCACCTCATCCTGCTCCTCATTGTTCTCTCCGAGATAGTCAATCACCAAGAATCGCGGGGGCTGTTCCTTGGCGTCTCGTTTCTCCTCCTCCTCTTCCTCCTCTTCTTCATCCTTTTCCTTATTCTTCCTATCCTCCGCCAAGGTCGACAGAGGAAGACGCAAGGCCAGTTTCAATGGTTGTCCAGGAAGATAGAAGTCATCGCATTGGCAACTAGTCGCAATAGCTCGTAGTTCCACAGCTGGTTCTTTTTCGTTCTTTTTCTTCAAAGCAACAGAAGAAAGGTCACAATCACTGCTGGTCATCTCTCGAAGAGTATCTTGATGCAGGTCCTCAACCAGCACTTGCGAGAAGACTTCGCCATCGTCAGCATTTGTGCCGCCAATACGAACAGAAGAGAGTAGATGATGCACATAACATTCGCTCATGGAGCGAATATAATGCACGTTCTTGCTCTTCTCTAGAGAGGAAGAGCGCAAGATCTCCTCAAATCGCCCAAATCCAAACTGAAGCAACAGGCTCTTGAGCGTGTTTCTCTGGCTCTTGTTCCATCCGCCGCTCAGCCTGAGCCTCTTGTCTTCCATGCTTTCCTCCTCTTCCTCCATCACCGTAGTAGCCTTCTTTTCTGCTTTCTCTTGTCCTCCATCCTCGGCAGTATTTGAGTAAACCGGCTTCCTGGCACGCCTTTCACCCAAGCTCTCCTGTAACAAAAAGGCATGTTCTCTCTCGTCGTCGGAAAATAGTTCAGAAGGCGCATTTCTAGCTTCGCCGGTGATGAGAGAGAGCAACTGGCTGAGCTCCATGAGAGGATTCTTTCGCGAGAAAGCGTAGGACTTGCTCCTGCTCTGCACCATCTCCTTCACTTCAGCGATGAGCTTCTCAATATCCGCAAAGAGGACCTTCTTTTGCTCTTCTGTCTTGATCTTGCCCTCCAAAATGGATTTGCTCAATCCAGCTGCAGTCTTGTACTCCGGAAGAACCTTGGCCCAAAAGTCCTTGTCCTCCATGTTGATATCCATGTCTGCGGAGGAAGTGGCATAGGATACTTTGGAGAGAGCACGCATCGCCGCAGCCGCTCTTGCTCGCTGCTTCCTAGCACCACTTTCTTCTCCATCTCCTTCCTCGTTCTCAGGCAAATCTTCCGCCGAATCATCCTCTCCGACTTTGACAGTTGCGGAGCGTTGAAGAATGCTCTCAATATCTTCGCTCAACATGACCTTCTCGCTCTCTTTCTGCGTTTCCTCGTCCTCGTGAAAAAGATCGTAAGCACCGTACTTCAACAATCGGTCAATGTCTTCCTTTTTCATGTCGCCGCCCAACAACTTGCTTTTCACGACGTCTTTGTCTTCCGCGTCTTCTTCCTCACTGTCGCTTTCGTTGGCCGCCGTTCCCATTACAGCATTTTCCAATCCCAACTTTTTGGAGGCCACTTGCAACATGAAGCTCTCATACGTATTCCTAGTGACGAGGCGATAGACCTTGACATTCTGAGTCTGTCCGATGCGATGACAACGTGCTTGCGCTTGAAGGTCGTTCTGAGGATTCCAGTCGCTGTCGAAGATGATTACCGTGTCCGCCGCCGTCAAGTTCAAACCGAGTCCTCCAGCTTTCGTGCTCAACAAGAACACAAAACTGTCGTCGTCCTTCTCCTTAGCGCTCGCTTTGTTGGCCGAGAAACGATCGATGGCAGTTTGTCGGTCACTTCGCTTCACGCCACCATCCAAACGTTCAAACGGATAGCCGCGGACCACAAGGTAATCCTCAATAATGTCCAACAAACGAACCATCTGACTGAAGATGAGCACCTTATGACCGTCTTGACGCAGCTTGCTCAGCAGCTTGTCCATCAATACTAACTTCGCGGAGGACTGAATCAACATTCTGTCTTCGAGATCCAACTCGTCATCACCATCTTCAGCACTCGAATTGGCGTTAGAACCTTTCGTTGCTTCCTCTCTTGCTCTGGCGTTGGCAAAGATTTTCTCCTCAGCGCCAGAGATGAGGTAAGGATGGTTGCAGCACTTGCGAAGCTCCATCATGATGTTGATGAGATTGGGCACGTTGTTGCGGGCACTCACTCCGCGGCAGAGAAACTCGCGATTCTTGTCGAGAATCGCGCGGTAAAAGGTCTTTTGCACGCTGGAAAGCTCCACTTGGATGATGGTTTCCTCCTTGAGAGGGATACTCTTCTCCACATCCTCTTTCAGTCGTCGCAACATATACGGGGCAAGAACGCGATGGAGTTCTGTGTATTAAAAGAAAGCGTTAGGCTTGCAAACTAAAAGTAGGAAGGAGAAAGGGAGAAAAACCTTTAATCTGTTTGCTGGTCTTAATGTTGCCAAACTTGGCCAGGAAAGGCTGTGAGGAAGCAAACTTTCGTGGCTCCAAAAAGTGAAGCATGGTCCACAGCTCCTCGATATGGTTCTGCATGGGCGTGCCCGTCAGAATCAATTTGTGCTTAGCTTTGAAGCACTGTAGCTTCTCAAAAAGTTTTGACGTCCTATTCTTGAGGCGATGTCCTTCATCGATGATCATGTATTGCCACGGAATCTTGGCCAGCAACGTAGCCTCTGCGAGGATCATCTCGTAAGTTGTCAGAAGGGCCTCAAATTTGTACATGGTAGGATAAACTTTCTTGTGAGCAGCGGCGGGATTGGTGTAGTGCCATTCATACTTTCGGATGACGGCGCGAGAAGCTGCACTGCCATGAAATACTATAACGTAACGTACGACACATAAGCCTTCTATAAACACCAAATAGAGGGAGAGAGGCAAAGGAAAGCAAAAGCGTACCAACGCAGTTAAGATCGCTCCAAGACTCCATTTCACGACGCCACTGCTCCAAGCAACTCATTGGTGCGATGACCAAGAACGGGCCTCGAATGGAGTGCTCCTGGCTGAGATAGTGCAAAATAGCAGTACTCTGAATAGTCTTGCCCAATCCCATCTCATCAGCCAGGATGGAGTTGGTCTTGTTGTACCAACAAAAGGTCAACCAACGAAGACCCATAACTTGATAGTCACGCAACTCGTAGCCATTCTTGAAGGCAGGCGGGTCCATATCCTCATCAAACTCGGAGGGAGAGGGTCGGCCCATCTTTTGGCGGCGTTCGTACTGCTCTTTTTGCTTGCGGCTAGGCAAGCGCTCTCGTTGCAAGCACTCCTCAATCTTGGCCTGCCACTCTGGAACCAGGTCTTTCTCCTTCTCCCATGTGGCTTCTTCGTAACTCATTCCGCACCACTTGACCAAGAACTCGCGCTTCGTTTCTGTTTCGTCTGCTTCATCCTCTTCCTCCTCATCGTCAGCATCCAGATCTCTGTAGGTGATGATTCTGTCCACCGTAACACAGTCTTTGGAATAAAAGCGAGAAGGATCTTCTCCATCTTTCATGAAGAGGGGATGTGACTCTAACTCACCGTGGTCCTCCTCTTCAGCATTTGGAAATAGACGAGTCAACCGTTGCTTGCCTCCAGGGTAGTCCTCGAGTTCCTTCTTTGTGATCCACTGCAAGTGAAGATAGGATTGACCTTTCTGCTTCACAAGAAACTCCATTAATGAGGATGATTTTCCTTTGCCCGGCACAATACGGAAGGCGATGATCTTGTCCAGTCCTGTCTCCGCTGTGTCCGTATCTTCGTCGCTGAGCTCGCTTTCCTCTTCGTCACTATCCTCTTGGTTGTCCTCTTCGTCGCTGACCTCCTCCACAATGCGACGTGTGGCTCTGCCTCGTTTGGCAGGTCTCACTGTCGTTTTCTTGGGAGCGAGTGCCACTTTCCTCTTCTTCATGCTAAAGTCATCATCATCCTCATCATCCGCTTCCTCCTCGTTCTCGTCCTCGTCCTCGTATTCTTCCTGTACATCCTCATCATCTGCCTCCTGTTGCTTTGGGTCTACCTCTTCTTCGTCTTCCTCCTCACCGATTTCTATCTCCTCTTTGTGGACAGGCTTGCCTTTCTGGATGTCAGCAAACGTGCTGGCGAGCGATCGTCCTCCTCCAACCTTTCTGGCAGCGGCAGCAGCAGGTTTCGTACCGCTTTTGTGCAATGTGACTTGTCTCTTGGCTACCTTTCTTCTCTCTCCTACTGTCTGAAAGGGCAAGTTTTCTTTGTCCTCCTCCTGGTCGACCAACTTCTTCCTGGTTGCCGCCGGTTTCTTGTTGGTTCTTCTGGCGAGGCGTTTGGTTCGCCTGATGACAGGACTGCCTGGCTTGTCGTCCTTGGCGGCGGCGGCGGACGGTTGGAACGGTTGCACGGCCTTTCTTTGCCTTCGTGCGCCCACCCCTCCTTGTCCATTCTCCAAGCTGGCAAACATCCGCGAGAGCGACATCCTCTACCCAGTAATGTGTTTGTTCCTCGGCCTGCTGATGCTGCTCCCTCCCTTTCTGTCCGCGGCGGCAACGCGTGTCGTCTGCTCGGCTGGCTGGCTGGCTGGCTAATCTCTTCACTACTGAAAAAAAACAACTAAAATGAAACCAACCAACGGAGCGAAAGCCCATATTTTCCCCCAAACTCAAGTTAACGAAGTTTGGCGCGCTTTTTTCTTTTCAAATTTCTGGCGGGAAACGTCTTGCAAAAAATTCTAGGAAGTTTTTTCATTTTTTGGTTCAAGCGAAAATAAATAAGAAAAATGGAGTTTGAGCGTTACGGCGGCGCAAAGACCAAGACAAGAGTTTGGGCCGCTGCTCTTAGTTCTTGGGCTTTGGTGGAGGCGTTCGCACGCCAACCGCATAGTTCATCATCTCCGCCAGAAGGGGCGACATCTCTCTGAACTCACACACCTTCCGGCGTTTGCCGTCCTTGTCCCTGACCAGCGAAGCCGACATGGGGTGGCTGCCCAAAGTGGGAGAGACAACGGGATTGCCCTCAAAGTTCCACTCCTCCGAGGCCCAAATGTCGTTGAAGAAGTTCCATGGGTTATTCGGCCTGCCGCTCCTCGCCGCAAAGTGAATCAGCACCAGCGCGCCTGTGCTCCATCCCAGAGCATCTCCAGACCAGGTTGCCTTCCAAGCAGGGAAGTTCCAAGAGAAAGGCAAAGGAGGACCAAAGACAGTTGGCTCCAGAATGGCCACTTGGTTGAACACATCTTGGTCCGACCACGGTGGGTCGTTTCGCTCCTGCACCAACTGTTTTATGGTGGCTTTCCAGCGATGGGTCCAGTTGGTTTGTCGCATTCTGGGCAGGTGGAACAAGCCAATGCCACAGTTGAAACCCCGCACGTTGGGAGCCACCTCAAACCCTGGCCACTCCCTCTCCGGTTTGTAGAGGTTGCCGCGATCTGGAGCGAACCGCATCATGGCCTTCTGTCCAGGTGCTTCCCGAAGAACAGAGACCTCATGGTTCCAAGAAGGACAGATGTCGTCCATGAAGATGATGTCGCTGTCCAGATGCATGAAGAACTCGATGTTCTGAGGATACACCACTTCCGGAGAGGTCTTCCACATGAGCCTTCCTTGTTTTCTGGTGCACCGCAGCAAGTGATCCGAAAAAGCTTCACTTTGAAGAATAGCCTCAATGATTTGGCGAGTCACTTATGTTGCTTCTCTTTCATGTGTTTGGGCTTGTCTTCTCCGATCCTCGTTCCAACCGCATAGTTCATCATCTCCGCTAGCAGTGGCGACATCCGCCTAAACTGACACGTCTCTCGTCGTCTGGTTTCTTCTGTCCTTTCAATGGAACTTGTGTGGCTGCCCAGAGTAGGAGAGGCAATGGGGTTGTTCTCAAAGCTCCACTCCTCTGAGGCCCAAATGTCGTTGAAGAAGTTCCATGGATTGCTTGAGCGGCCGCTCCCAGTAGCATAATGGATCAGCACTAACGAACCTTTGGTCCAGCCCAACGCATCTCCTGGCCACGGAATTGGCGAAGCCCAAGCAGGGAAGTTCCAAGAGAATGGCAAAGGAGGCCCAAAGAACTGTGGCTCTACGATGGCCACCTGGTTGAACACATCTTGGTCACCCCAAGGAGCCTCTGTTCGCGCCTGAGCACATTGTTTGACGATAGTCTTCCAACGATGGGTCCAGTTGGACTGTCTCATCCTTAGCAGGTGGGACAAAAGTACTCCGGAATTGAGCCCTCGCATGTCAGGAGCCACCTCGAAGCCTGGCCACTCCTTTCTTTCGACTTCATAGAGGTCTCCACGGTCAGGAGCTAACCGCACCAGAGGTGTCTGGCCAGTTGGTTCGGCTCCGAACACAGCAATCTCTCGGTTCCATTGGAGACAGATGTCGTCCACGAAGACGACATCAATGTCCAGGTGTAATAGAACGTCGATGTTCTGAGGGTAAACCTGCTCTGGAGAGGCCTTCCACATGGCAGACCACTCGAAGGAATTGGGGATGTCATCAAAGTGAGCAGGCACTGGGGCAAAGTCATAGAACAACAGGGAAGCCCCAGGAGCCAGCGCTCCTCCTCCTACCCTCGGAGCCAGTCCATCGTGTCCCAAAGGGGAGGCTCTAGCAAAGTCCACTGAAAGCCCAAAGTACTTGGCAAGTGAGAGACACGCCTTCCGGTCGCAAAGAACGTGGAGCGTGACGTTGCAGCTCTTGTGGAAGAACAAAGATCGAATGGCGGCGATGCCTTGGTGAAGACGGGCAGCGCCAACCATCCCCATTCCCGCATGGATGTGAGTGGTTGGGTCAGTGAACGGCTTGCCTTTGCACTCACCATCCCACGCAGGAAATGAGAACGAGGAAGACAAAGAAGTTCTCAACTCAGGCATAGAAGAAGCTTGTGGCGAGGTTGACGACGATGACAGTGTGTGCTTGTTGATTGTGGTGATGGCCGGAAGTTCCGACAGTGCCAGAAGCAAGAACGTAAGCACGGCGGGCACTCCTACAAGGACAAAAACGAGCATGCACCTCACCACAGAGAGGCGCATCCCGCGTTGGTTCGCTGTCGCAGCTCCTCGCTTGCTTCTGCCAAGGATGTCAAGAGCACAAGTAATGCAGTAAACGAGCATCGCATCTGCACGTTTTTTGAACTGCATCACAAATACTGCAGATAAACAGCACCATTAGTGCAGCAAATGAGCTCTGGGGTTCCTTTTGAGAACAAACGCTGCAGCAGTGGTGCTCAACCCAATATAAAAGCACAAATGGAAGAACGAAAAGCAGAAGACCAACAACAAGAGGAAGAGGAGGTGGTGCATCAGCTCGCGGAAGGACGAGCGGTGAGGTTGAGGGTAGCGTCTCGTTTTGAGGGGAGCCACTTTAGCGTGGAGGACCAGGGCTGCTTCTTGTGGCCTGCCGCGCGACCCTTGTGCGACTACCTGCTGGCCCATGGGGAAGAGCTCACCCATGGGCGGCGGTGCTTGGAGCTGGGAGCCGGGGCCGGCCTCTGCGCTTGCGTTGTGGCCAAGTTCTTGCGGCCTCTTCGGTTCGTCACCACTGACAATAGCGAGAAAGCCCTGTACTTCCTGAAAACAAACCTCGAAATCGCTGGTTCGCTTGTGCCACCTGTTTTTTACTTTTGCTGCGTGCTCCGCTGATTTTCTTTGCAGGAAAGGAGGAGCCAACAGATCGATCTTGCTCAGCAGAGTGCATGCCTTTCGATTGGGCGGATCCTTCTCCGTTGAGCACGCTCAACGCGGAGGATGGCTTTGATCTGGTCTTTGGGTCAGACCTCGTTTGGGACTCGGCTGGTGCCAACCTGCTCTTCGCGGTGGTCAAGCGGGCGCTTCGTCCCACCAAAGAGGCTCTTTTCTTGCTCTCCTTCGTGCCTCGCTCTGAGTTTTTGCGCTCCTACGTTCGAGAGGCCGCTACGGCGGAAGGCTTCTTTCTGGAGAGCGTCGTTGTCGTGCCTCTTGGCGGAGGAGAGGACCAAAAGAGAAAGACAGGATCTTACTCTCAAATGGAAGTGGAGATACTTCGGTTTAAGCTGCTTTCTCAGTCATACGACTAATGTGCATTCTCTTTTCTCTTTCTTGCTAATACTACAAAAAACACCTCCGCAATACCAAAACAGCTTCTCCTTTGCTGCCTTCCTTACTCATCTTTACTTCCAGCATCCACTTTCTCTTCCTCTCCTCTTCTTCCTCTTCCATCTACTTCTCCCTCTCCGTCATCTTCTTGCTTTTGTTCTGCAGCTCGCATCGGTAGGTTCTCAATGAGCTGCTGCACGAAAGTGCCTTCGTAGGAGACATTCACCATCATCTTGCTAACATCGGTGCATCGCAGGAAGCCCGGAGCAAAGATCATGCTCAGGTTGTCGACGCCCATTTTGGTGACTTCCACGTTCTCATCGGCAGCCAGGTCGAAGAGGAAGCACGTGATGAACTGTAGGACCTTCTTGTTGGTCTCCGGGATCTGGTCTATTATCTTTAAGCATTCCTCTGTATCGTTAGCGGCTTTGATGCAAGCATCGCTGCAAAGAACGAACGGAGAGCAAGTGTCAACGAGGAAAGAAAGCAGAATGACAGAGAAGAGAGCGGAGAATCCGGAAGAAGGCGAAGGAAAGGAACGATGAATGGTACTAGTATTGGGCAGGGATGAGGGGCTCTTCGAGCTCACGGAACCATAACTTGAGGCATCCGGCCACCACGTGAGGACTTGTACACGTTATCTCGTATTCTCCTCTGTTTAGCTGGTCCCTTAAAGTGGCTATCCCTTCCGCTGTTCCAGGCACCCTTTGTATTAGTGTTCGTTTGTGTTAGTAGAACAGAACAAGAAGAATCTTACAGAAGCGACTCACTAACCGAAAGATGCCTTCTGTGCGATGGGCTGCATTGTTGTTGAACGGGATAAATTTGAGAGCATGTAAAACAAGAGAGAGAGAGAGAGCGAGAAAGGGAGAGGGAGAGAGGGGAGAGCAATAGGTAAGCACCATTCAAGTCCATCAAAGATTTGGTCAGGGCCATCAGGACGATTGGGATTTCTAGTTCAGGATGCTCGTCCTCCTGCAAAGACATCACATAGTCCAACGAAGCTCCATACACTCCGGCCTGTATAAGCATAGGGAAGAGGGACGGGTTAACAAAGAGAAGCGTGAATGATGGATGCTTTTTTTGTTACCATCTTTCTGCTCTTTCTTCTGGACTTCCTCTTGGCCCTTTCTTCTTTCTTCTTCTCGGCGAGCTCCTTCTTTTTCAACGATTGTTGCTCCTTCTGTTTTTTCTCCTTTTCTTTCTTGTTCGATTTTCTCTCCAAGATCTGTTTTAAACTCTCCTTCTTCCTCTGTTCCTGCTCCTCTATTTGTTTTCTTTCCTTCTCCTCCTCTTGCTTCAGCTGTTCCTGCGGCCCTATTTGAGTTAAAGAGCTGGAGTCTATCGAGTCGGAGCTGATAGCACTGATCATTACTCTTGTCTCTGATTCAACAGGAAGAGCTCCTCCTTTTTGTATTTCAGGTTGTTTCTGTATCATTTGCAGCAAGCAGCGGTCAAAAGAAGACAACAAGAAGAAAGCGAGAAGAACGAAGAAACAAATTAGAGAATAGAAGAAAATAAACAGACCTGCAAAGCATAGATAGACTTCTTTCGAGGTTTGAAGGAATCGCCTGCAACGACAGGAAAGAAGAGGCCAGTCCTAATGAGGAGGTTGCCAAACTCGGTAGCCTCCTCCATGGTCTCCACCAACTGTTGCTCCATGAACCACTCGGCAGCCCTTTTGCCGGTAAACCAGCGAGAGAACGTCTCGCCCTTTTGCTTTCGAGCCTTCTTCTCTGTGGGTAGCCCGTTCGGGCCGTTCAGTAGCTCCACAATTGTGTCCAACTTTGTTGAAGAAACAAATGAGAAAAAGAAAACAAAACCAATGAAACAAGCAAAGTAACAACCAAACCTGAAGTCCATATGACTTGCGGTTGTCAGGGCTGCCCACAATGCCAAGCGGCAAGCTCCTCCTTCTGGACGAGTCCCGCACGCTTCTCCTGGCAGCCATTCCTTGCGGTATGTTTGGTCCCAATAAGGCTCCTCCTTGTTGTTGCTGCTGCAGCTGTTGCTGACTCTGTGGTGGTTGCTGTTGTTGTTGTTGCAGACCTTGTTGTGGTTGTTGTGGGGGTTGCGGAAGCTGAGTTTGTCTTTGTTTGACCTCGTCTAAGAACGGAGGCGCCTCTCCTGGGAGTCTCATTTGAAGTTTCAGAGTTGCGGCCAATGCTTTCGCTTTCGTTGAGGAAGGACCAAAGGCGGGTGGGCCAGAAGACTCGGAGCGACGAAGGGCACTGCCTTCAGAGGAAACCGCAGAGGATTCTTCGTTGAAACAAGTTTGACGTCCTTTCTCCTCCTGAATGCTCCTTTGTAAGTTATCACAAGTGACCGACCGGCTCTTCATTGGTACTACCACTCTTCTTAAAGAGCTTCTCTTGTTGTTGCCACTTCCGCCATCTTCTGCCTCCTCTGGGTTGTCACTGTTACCGCCGCCAAAGGAGAATTCTCCGGCTGAAGGTTTGGCATTTACAGTCTTGAGGGCAAGGGAAGGAGAGGAGTTCAACTTGGGAAGAGTCCGGCTGAGCTCGGCAGAACCCGCCGAAGTCGAAAGTTGCGCGCGCAGAGGGGAAGACCCACCCCGCCTAATACTGGAGAGGTCCAACCCATCAGAGCTGCTGCTTCGAGTCGGACCAAGATACGCGCGTTGCACAGGAGGGGGAGATCCAGAGGCGAGGCCAGGAAGGGTATCCGACCGCCGCAGTTGAGCAGGCGACGGAGGGGCAGACTTTGCATCTCCATGGTTTGTCATAAGCTGAGGAAGAAAACTGTTTCTTTCGGAGGGAGGAGATCCGGCCAGAATTTCTCCGAGGTTAGAGGACAGTATGGCCACTTTGCTTTCAGGGTTGAGCTCTTTGGTTCTACCCATAGTGAGAGAGCTGGCGCTTCTTGCCCTATTGGATTTGGGCCTTGGTTCCTGTTCTTCTTGAGCAACCGAAGGTGACGCAGTGTTAAGTTTGGAGGTCTCAACGAAAGAGACTTTTGGCCGAGCCGGGCCGGAAGGTTCGGGAGCAGGAGGAAGCTTGACGGTTCGATCTGCGTCCACCCCGTCGGTCATGGGCAAGGGAGGAACCTTCAAAGGCGGAGGAGGTTGAACATCCGCCGCTTTCATCAGCTTGTGGTGGCCAGACATTTGTCAACCACTTGGATCCTTGTTTTTAAAAAAATAGTTTTCGGTCGTCTTCTTTTTCCCCACCCCCAAACGAACCACTGCTCTCTCTCTTCTTTTTCTTTCTTTGGCCTGACTTCAAGCCACAATATTATCTTTGCGCCGCCTTAGGGGCCTTTCCGGTCCAACGGACACCAGCCAACCAAAACTGAAAAACAAACAGCACTATATTTGTCGACAATCCTTCGGTTCGACCCCCTTCCCTTACACCTTTATTTTGGGGCACAAAAAAAAAACGTAGCAGCAGAGCAACAAGCACAGCAGATGGAAGAGGGCAGAGGAGCGAGCTACCTGGCGAGCGTGGAGCCCTACATGCATGGGACACGCTTCCCCACAGACCCCAAGAAATGCGCGCTGCTGGTAATAGACGTGCAAGAGTCCTTCAAGGCGCTGCTCGAGCCCGTTTTCCCCAACATCTGCCGGCTCATCCGCCGCTTTGCCCAACAAGGGGAAGCGGCGAGGCTCGTCTTCACTCGGCACGGCCACGACGTCTCCTCAGACTCTGGCTGCATGTTGCAGGAGTGGTGGGGCTCCCTCATCGAGAGAGGTTCCCCCAAGTGGCAATTCTACGAGCCCCTCGCCGCCCTTCTCCGAGATGAAGAAGAAAAGGCTCTGAAAGCCAGCAAGAGGGCCATTGTGGATAAGAGCAGGTACTCGGCCTTCTTCGGGACGAACCTGGAGGAGCAGCTGGAGGAGTGGGGCGTGGAGGAGGTCGTCATTTGTGGCGTGCTCACCAACTGTTGCTGCGAAACGACCGCTCGAGACGCCTTCATGCGCGACTATCGAGTGTACTTTGTGGCAGACGTAACTACTACTACTGTCCCTCCTCCTTCTTCTCTGCTCCCAAATAAACCTAACCTATTTCTCACCTTCTTCTTCTCTCTTTCTGCTGCTGCCTGTTCTTTCTCACGGAAGGCAACGGCAACAACCAACGAAGACCTGCATGTGTCCAGCTTGAAGACACTGGCCGATGCGTTTGCCCACGTGGTCACCACCCACCAACTGTTTGAACATCTTCCTCCTCCAATAAAACCTTCCGAAGGGTAAACTTGTTGCTTCACAGAGGAGAGCAGAGAGCAGAGAGCAGAGAGAGAGAGCAGAGAGCAGAGAGCAGAGAGCAGAGAGCAGAGAGCAGAGAGCAGAGAGCAGAGAGCAGAGAAGAGAGCAGAGAGCAGAGAGCAGAGAGCAGAGAGCAGAGAGAAGAGCAGAGAGCAGAGAGCAGAGAGCAGAGAGACGAGCGAGCAGAAAGAGCAGAGAGGGTTAAAACAAAAAGGAGCGTTTTACTCAACAAAAACGGAGGAAAATGGAGCAATAAGGCGCTCCTCCCAAAAAAAAAAAAAGTTACACAAAGAATTATACGAGAGAGGAGGACGTCCTCATCCATCATCGGCTGCCTTTGCACGTTCAATCGTTTGGTGGTCGGTAGGGTCCAGGTCAGTCTGTTGGTACGTTTTTCAGGGGTAGCTTCAGGTCGGTTGATTAACTCAGGTGGTGGTCGTTTCGAGGGGGAGGGATTAGCAGCGATGGACGAGTGCTCGGTCGTTTAGGTTTTTAAATTAAAAATGGGCAGATGTATGGGGTGGTAAAAGAAAAGAGGATGTGAGAGATGGAAAGTGGCATGATAAGCTTATCAGAAGTCTCCTCCATCAACGAACGAGCAAACGAACGCTTTTAAAAGGAGGAGAATGTTGCTGCTGATGTGAGAAGAAGCAGTATTATGATGTGCTTGATGGCAGAAGAAATGGCTTTAGCAGAGGAGAGGTAACGGAGACGAGGGTGAAGAAAAAACAGGAAACGAGCAGTAAAGCAGGGTGTTCCTGTAAAGTTCAGTTAGTTGTCCTGTTTGAGAGGGAGAGCAGCGCCAGTCTGAGAAGAGACAGGATGACCCAGCACAGAGTGGTGTGTGTGTTGATGAGGATGGTGATGGTGATGGTGGTGATGGTGAGAACTGCCACCATCAGGAAGGGCTGGCAGGAGACCAGGACCTCCAGCGGCAGCAGCGCCATTGCCAAGAGGTTGAGGAGGAAGAGCAGCACCGCCGCTGCCGCTTCCGCCTCGACGACGATCCTTCCGGGAGGTCTTGGCGTAGGAGATGTTAAGGCCCTTGGTGTCAGTTTGGGCAAATTTGTAGCCTTGGATGGCTTGCATGGCGGCGGTAGCTTGGTACTTGTTATCGAATTCGACAAAGCAAAGGTTGTAGGTGCGGTTGGGGTATTGCTTAGATTCTTTGGGGAGGATGCGGAGGGACAGGAAGCCTGGGAAGGGGCGGAAGATGTGGGCGACCTCTCGCTCGGTGGCATCGAGAGGAAGGCCTTCTACGTAGAGTGTCGAGCTTGAGTCGACAGGTAGCGGAGGATAGGAAAGGTTGTTCTGTGAGATTGCGATTATTCCAAAAGTTAGTTGAGAGAAGAGCATCGAAACAGAGAGAGAGAGAGATTGTACATAGGCAAATGTGCTTGGGAAAGGGCTGGCGTAGAAAGGCATGCCGGAAATGTCGGTGGTCATATGGCCAGACATGGGCATCATCATGGGAATTCCGTTCTGTAACGGCGCTTGAAGGCCTCTATCCAACTGTCCAACTGCTGGTCCACTTCCGCGTCCAAAGACCTCGCGATGATAGCCTACCAACCACCATAACAAATATGAGAATGGAAGAGAGAGGATAAAATAGTGAAGAGCGCAAAAGAGAGCCTTACCTTCATCCAAGTCACGATTGCGCTTGGTGCGAGAGGTGCTACCATGAGCAAAGTGGATGGCTACCCGATAAGTTGAACAAAAAATGAGATACTCCTTCATAACAACAAAGTATTTTGGTCAACTTACTTATTCCGTTCTCGGACATGGTGTTGAACTTGTAGTGGTCGTATCTCTCTTTGGCGATGGAGGCGCACTCGTGGTCGCTGAAGTCGACAAAGCCCACTATGCTGTAAACGCATAAAGCGAGAGAGAGAATGCAGCGGTGAGTCAGGCGATTCAATTGCTGTTGTTTCTGCAACATCTAAGATGTTTGCTCGTCTTATACTTACTTGTCGATTCGGTCCCGTCGAAGGCGAGCACCAACAAAGCCCTCACATCCCTGGAAAAGGGAGTGAAATTCCGGTTCTTGAAGATCCTGAGGAAGATCGGCAACGAAAAGGGTGGAACTGGCTTCTTCCATCTTCGCTTTACTGTTGAGGATTGGGAAGGTACGGGGATGCAGGAAGAAGGGTGCAAAAAGGAAAGATAGCACAGACAAGGCAGGGAAGTAGAAGGGAGGAGGTAAGGCTGACTCAGTCTCTCTCACCAAAGTGGTTGCTCCAGAGCGAGATAAACGATGAGGCGATATGGAAAAAAGAGAGAAGTGCGCTTCTCTGGTTTTCCTTCTATCAATAAATAACAAAGGGCTGGTTGTTCTTCCTGCCTGCTTACCACTTCCACAAGGAGAAAAAGCAAAAGGAATGAAGCCGCAGCAGGTAGCAAGGTGGCGTAGACCAGGAAAAAAAAAAAGAAAAGAGCCTCACAGTCGAGATGTGGTAGAAAAGAGGTAGCAAATAGGTGTGCAACTGAGCAGAGAACAGGGATGAAGGGCAAAGTGAACGGGAGGGAGGAAAAAAAAAAAGAAGAGGGAGATGGGCCAGAGAGAAAAACAAAAAGGGGGGGAGGATGGGAAGAAAGAAAAAGAGGAAGAGGTCGGAAAAGTGATGGGGGGTGTTAAAAAATCACTGGTGGAGTGAGCAGCTGAAATCAAAAAAAAAAAAGGGTCGCATACAAAAAAAAAAAAAAGTTGCACGAGGGTTCATTGAAACGAATGATGGATTGAAAAAAACAACTCCGTTGAAATTTGATTGGTTGGGTGGCTGTGATCGATCGATCTAGCCCCATAGCTTGAGGGTCCCGTCCAGGGAAGCCGAGAGGAGCTGCTGCGGCGGGGCGGCAGCGGAGGTCAGAGGGGCGTACGACACCGAGCAAACGCCACGCGTGTGGCCTTTGAGCACAGCAACTATTTCGCCCTGTTTTTTTTTTTTTTGTGCATCAAAGAAAGAGGAAGAGAAAGAGAAAGACAAGATAAGAACGTGTGCAATGGAGGAAAGGAAGGAAGAGATGGAGAGGAATGATACCTCCACCAGGTCCCATATGTAAATGTTTCGGTCTTCGGAGCCGCTGATGACGTGGCTGTCCGTGTTGGTGAAACAGTTTGAAATCTTGTAGTCATCGTTCTTGTGGCCTTTGTACCTGTGGACAATAGCCAAATTAATAACCATAAGCATAAGAGTTTCTAGAAGAAAACCCAACGACGACAAAGGAGAAGGAATGGAATGTCGTACTCAGCCAACAATTCGCCGCTGCTTTTATCCAATAACCGAAGAGCGGAGTCTAAGGTGCTTACCAACAAGCAGTTTTTGTCATTGGAGAGGCTTACAAATGTCACCGGTTCTATACATTTAACAGAAGGAAACAAAGAAAGAGTTTATTGGTGATGAACAGAGAGCGAGAGAGAGAGAGAGAGAGAGAGAGAGAGAGAGAGGAGAAGCAACGTACGGCCAAGACTATCTGTTTTTATTTTGCCTGCTCGAATGTCATAAGTCCGTACACATCCGTCCACCGACCTTTGTTAAAGTGGAGTTTAAAAAAATATTAGGCAAAGATTGGAGAAGAAGCACCACAACAAGAACAAGCACAAGTTTTAGAACAATAACAAGAACCAGAAGAAACGAAGAAAGTGACGATGCATACCCAGTAATGATTTCTTCTTCTGTAACAATGACAGCCGATACGCTATCTCTGGCGTGATCCAAGACTTGAATAGGACTATAGGAACGGGACTTGCAGTCCCATACTTTGACCGTTTTGTCATAACTTCCAGACACCAACACAGCATCATCTTTGCTGCTTACTATACAGTTTACTCGCTGGATGATGGATAGAAGTAAGAAAGAGAACCACCGTAGCAGCAGCATAAGAAGAAGAAGAAGAAGAAGAAGAAGAAGAAGAAGAAGAAGAAGAACAAAGACAAGAAGAAGAGAAAGCTAAACCGCTTCATGGCCTTGAAACCGTCTGATAGGTTTTCCAGTGGCAACATCCCAAAGAAAGATTTGTCTGTCTCCTCCACAAGATGCTATCTTGCTATTATCGCTCGCCCTGACAACAAAAAGTTCAAAAACCATACAGAGAGAGAGAGAGAGAGAGAGAGTGAGTGAGAGAAGGCTAAGCGTCTTACACTGCAAGGTCAAGCACTTCGTAGCCATGTCCTGTGTAGGTTTTGATGAGAGTGGCTGTATTTGGGTTCCACAGCCGCACCGTTTTATCATGTCCACAACTTAAACAGTAGTTTCCATTGCCTTCAAAGTGTTGTGAAGATGAGAGAGATCAGTGATATATATGAAAATGACGGTTCAACATGTGGAAGGTAAGAGTTACTGTTGAACTTGACGGTATTTACAGGTCCCACATGCCCTTTCAGCGTTTGCGCCTCTTTCGTTGGGAAGCCCGGCATGGCCGTAACGACTATCCCTCTCCCGGTGTTTTTGTTTTCTCTTTCTTTTATCTTTCTTTCGCGTCGTCCCGGAAATTTTTTATGCGGACATACCGCCTCGTCGTGTCGACTCGTGACGAAAATCATGTCGTCATGGTATTTTACAGCACTCCTCAAGCATTTACGCGGAGGAAGAAAGAGAGCGAGCAAGAAAGAAGGGGGAAAAAAGGACCGTTGCTCTTTGTAGGGGAGGGTAGGATAGTACGAGGGAAACTTTGCGCCTGACAAACGCTGAGACAAGAATAAAAATGTCCAATTCTTTGCATGCCCTGGCGGAAGATGGATCAAACGTCACCGCACTCCTTGGTCTTCTCCAAAACAAGAGCGTCGACGTCAACGGCCTCGACGAGTACGGCGAAACCGCTCTGCATTATGCCTGTACTGCTGGTTCGTATTCGTTGCAGCGTACTAGTGTCCTTTTTTCAAAATAACCAACCTTTCTCTCTCTCTCTCTCTCTCTCTCTCTCTCTCTGCTCGATTCGCTCTCTTCCTGTGCGCCAGGCAACAACGACTGCACCAAAGTATTAATCCAAAAAGGAGCCAACGTCAACGCAGAGAACAGCAACGGCATCACGCCGCTGCACCACGCCGCCCGTCTGGGCCGGCAGCGCTGCGTGGCCATGCTCCTCAAGCACAACGCCAACGTCAACGCCAAAGACCATCACCAGTGGACACCCCTCCACTACGCCTGCTTCAACGCCCGCCTCGAGGTGGCCGAGGCGCTGATCAAGCAAGGCGCGGACGTGCACGCCAGGAACAACGACGGCTGCACACCGCTTCACCTCGCCGCCGATGCGGGCGCCTTGGACTGCATCACGCTGCTCATACGGTATGGCGCCGTGCTGAACGCCTTGGATTCCAATGGCAACACCCCGCTTTCCTTGTTGACATTGTCGGAAGGTACGCAAACCTTTGCCTATTCTTTGTGCCCTCTTTTACTTTGTTTGTCGTTTTGTTTGTTTCTCTTTGTGTGTTTGTTCCAATTAGATATTCACTTAAGTTTTTTTGGTTAATTCTCCTTTCATCTGACTAATAAAAACAGATAAGAAAACGGCGGGAGGACTTAGGACCAGCGATGATATTCTTTCTGCAAATCATTTTTTGCAAGAGCTGGGCTGCAATCTGTTGACGCTGTTGAACAACGAAACCTACAGCGATGTTATCTTTCTCATTCCAGAGGAGGAAGAAGAGGAAGAGAACGAGGAGGATGAACCATCCTCCATGCAGGAAGAGGACTCCCTCTCCTTGAGCCAATCCCAATTCAAGGCACTGAGGAAATCAAGAAACAGAAACAGCACCAAAAATTTCAAGTCTCGAATATATGGCCACAAAGCCATTCTCTTCTCCCGGTCAGACTATTGGAAAGAACGAATCGAAGCTCATGAACGAAGAGGCAAGGTTGATTCAAAGAAGCTACAACAACAACCAACAACATCATCATCAATTGAGCAACAAGACAATACCAACTTGATGGTAAAAGCGGAGGAAGATTCCTCTCTGTTTAACGAGGACACGAACGACATTGATGAAAGCTCGTTGTTCGTGATTTCACAAAACGGAGCCCAAGGCCCTCACGTGGAGGAAATTGTGAGGGAAACGGATCACTTCACCTTTATGAAGTATCTTGAGTTCATATATACGGGAAACGTCCGTAACCTTGAAGGTATGTTCTTTCTTGTTTTATCTTTGCGCCGATTGTGAAATTGACAATGAACGAACACACAGAACTTTCCACCGAGAAAAGCACTAAAGTTACAAAGAAGTCTCTCATCTCTTTGCTTCACCTGTTGGAACTGTCAAAAGTATATCACTGTCCGGCCATTCAAAATTTTTGCGAGTTTCGAATGACGCAGGAAGGCTTCATCACCGCCGAAAATGTTATAGAGTTTCATGAAATACTGGAACAGAGAATCAAACAAATCGACGATGAGCAGGCGAGTAAAGCGGCAGAGAAAGAAATAGAAAACAAGATCAAGACTATCAACAAGGAGAATCCGTTATTGAATTCGTCATCATCATTGTCTTCTTCTGTATCCGAAAAACAGAACAGCAGTCGTAAGAAAGAGGAAAGAGATGAGGAAGAAGAGAACGTTTCGGAGCAGATCTTGACCTTCTTGCAACGGCTTAAAGGCTATTGTGGAGAATTTATGATAAAGGTGTGAAGCAACCTCGAACTAAATTTGCAACAACAAAAACTAACCCGCTTTTCTTCTTTTTGAACATTATCAGAACTTTAATGATATATTAGAAACCGATGCTTTGGAACGACTACAAAAGGAAACTCTCATAGAAATTGTACACAACCTTCAAGTTGAACAGGTAAGTTCTCTTTCACCGCTTCTTTATCTGCAATGTGAATGTAACACTAACACCTATACAAAAACAGAAACAACCAGCCACATACGTCAAGCGGTTGGGAGAAACACTGGAGGAGTCGAGGGAAGCAATGGACCCCAAGACGGTGCAGGCATGTAAAAAGATCGTGAGAGAGTGCATGGCTCTGGAAATATCATGGCCGTTCAACCAACCTGTGGATCCTGTCGCCTTGAACATCCCTGATTACTTCACCATCATTAAGCATCCCATGGACTTAAGTACCGTCAAGGTATCTTTCTCATCTCTCTCTCTCTCTCTCTGCTTTGCTTCTATTTTCACTTTGTTCTTGGTTAGTTTTTATTCACTTAATTTCTTTTCTTTTATTTAAAAAATCTGCAGAACAAACTGCAAACAGGCTCCTATGCAACAATCAATGACTTTGCATCGGATGTAAGGCTAATCTTCAGCAACGCAGTAACCTACAACGAGCCAGGCACTTGGATCTTCAACGCTGCTCGTGAGCTGCGCAAATTATTTGATACCAAGTTGCAAAAGCTGCGAGATGCTTCGCTTCGGAGAAGACCAATGGGAACGGCAACAGACATACGAGGAGAACCTGAGCTGTCCCTCTCTTCTCCAAAGCTTGGAAGTGGAGGCACAACAGCGACGGTGGATGAAGATGATGAAGCGGATGAGGACTTCACTCCGCAAAGTGGAGCGAAACGGAGAAGTTCGGTGGCGGGTACTAATGCTGCTACTAGCAGAGCAAAGAACGGACGAGCAGTGGGAGCAGCTGCCAAGACAACTAAACGCCCTACAAAGTTTGATATTCCTTCCTCTTCTTCTTCCTCCTTCTTCTTCTTCTCCTTCTTCTCTTATTCTTATTCTTTTTCTTGTTTAGGCTACAAGAAAAAGAGATGAGTGAAGCGTCTCGCGAGGAAAGATTCACACTCGGACAGAACATTAACCTCTTGGACGGCGAGCAACTGCTCCGTGTGGTAGAGATCATCAACGAGAACGGCAAGAAGGTCGGCTCCACCAGCGAGGGAGAAGGAGAAGAGGAAGAGGACATCGAAATCGACCTTCACGACTTGCCCAACAGCACGTTGCGAAAACTGCAAGAATACGTTGACTCTTGCTTGGAAGAGAAGCGCTCTCGACAAGAGAAAGAGAAGCAACAAGCGCAACCGCAAAACAAGAAAAAGCAACAGCAAACAAGCAGCTCTAATGTAGATACTAATGCTTCTGCTTCTACTTCTCCTACTGCCAAACAGCCAAAGACAGCTTCATCAAAGTCTCGCAAACGTTCCTCATCTTCAACCCCCGTTACCACCATTTCAGGTTTGTTTCTTCATTTGTTTGTTTTCTGCTTTATTCTCATCACAAAACATACAGTAGTACCTGGAGAAGAAAACGGCGAGGAAGGAACACAAGTCGGAAAGAAACACAGAAAGCACAGCAGCAGCCGAAGAGAAAAGAAGGAAAAGAAAGACAAGAAAGAAAAGAAAAAGAGAAAACGCGAACGAAGACACAGCAGCGAAGGAGGGACAGAAGATGGCAGCGAAAAGAAGAAGCGTCGACGAGACAAGTCATCCTCATCAGCAGACAGCACAAGCGCTGCACCAACGTCCAACGCAGCCGCTGAAAAGAGGCCGTTGACGATCACGATGAAGGCAGCCGGTGGTGGTAACTTTGTTGCAAGCGAGAAGAAACCAACCATCATCCTCCCCCCAAGAGTGGTCACTCAGGAAGAATGAAGTTCTCACTCTCTCTTCTTTCTTTTGTTTAAAGTAATCCATTTCCTTCCATTCAATCATGCTTTATTTCAGTACTTACTTTCAGCTGAAGAAGAAGAAGCAGAAGAAGAAGAAGAAGAAGAAGAAGAAGAAGAAGAACAAGAAGAAGAAGAACAAGAAGAAGAACAAGAAGAAGAAGAAGAATCGGAAGAAAAGAGAAAACGAAGAGAATAGAAGACCAAGTTAGCAGCCTCCTCGGCAGTGGCCCACCGATAAGCATCCACTTTAGGCTTTCCCTTCACCGCCAACGGGACATAGTCACCCTCAATAGCGGCCGAACACTCCAGCTTTAACCTTCCATCTTCCGTTTTGCGCTTGATGCTCTGTTCTTCTCCTTCTTGTGCCTCGTCGTGGATGCAAAACACTCGGGTGGTCTTCTTGCGTTTCCCTTTGCCCAAAGCATTCTCCTGGAGGGAGGCTTCCATTTGTGCTTTGCTTGTGGCGGTTGCTGGGAGAAGCGAGGCAAGGTCGAGTCCCGTTTGTTCGGCAAAGTGTTGAAGCGCAACGGCGTGGGCGTTGCCGTGATCGGTGTGCATGTTGAAGAAACCTTTTGGGATGCCCCACTGCCCTTCTTCTGCTTCATGCTCTTCCTCTTGATCTTCCTCCTCGTCGTTAGAAGTAGAAGATTCACGCCAGGCGGAGCGGCAGAGGAGATAGTGAGAGCCGGAACGAAGCAGCAGGCCAACGTTGATGTTGGGTACGCTCACTCTTATCTCTGGCTCTTTTCGTAGTTTTGGGTCATACTGTAACCTGCGTTTTTATATCTTTACAGTGAGAAAAGGAGGAACAAGAAGAAGGATGCAGGAAGATGGAAGCAGAAGAAGAAGAAGAAGAAGAAGAAGAAGCAGAAGCAGAAGCAGAAGCAGAAGAACAAGAACAAGAACTGAAAGAAGAGAAAGCAACAACTTACGAGGGGATGTCGTCCGTTTCCCACAACCTCTCTCCTCTCAGCATCATCAACAACACAAACGAGTGCCCCATCTTCTTCCTCGGGTCGTTCAACACCTCCCTCAAGTCCCTTCCCATCGCCACATGGTCATAGCCATCAAAGTCCCACAAATAGATGGTCTTCTTCTCGTCCGTCGTCTCATACAGTCTCTTCAGCCGTTGAAAGCTTTCCGTCTGTTCCACGCAGCGAGCGTATAGAGGAGCATAGATCTGCTTGCGGGCGGCGATGTAGTCGAGCTTCTGCCCTTGCCAGAGGGAGTACTCGGGGCGGGCGCCACGGCCCATCGGGAAGCGAACGGCTTTGGGGTTGGCCCAGCCTTCCTTGGCCCATTGCCAGTAGGCGTCTGTTGGTTCGCCTGTTTCACGATCAATGTGTTCCCAGTAAACCTTTGCATGAGAAGGAGGAGAAGAAACAAGGAGATGAAAAAGAAGGAGAACAAGAGTTCAGCCAGTGGAAGTGATGAAACGGGAGAAATGTAAATATACTTTGGAATATTGCCAGGCGTTCTCCATGTTGAGAGCGGTGAGGCTGTCGTAGAGCTCGACAGGGCCTAAGAAGAAGGGACTGAGCCCAATGCTCCATTGCTCTTTGCTGCGGGAGGTGGTATTTACAATAATGGCAGAGGGGTCGGTCACCTTGTCCTTGGGACCTATAATGCGAACCTTACAGCCAGAATTCGTAGCGGTAATGGCACCTTTCATTCGTTGGTAATGTAGTTGTTGTTACGTTATGTTAAATAACAATCTATTTCCCCCCTAGAGAGCACTATTTATGGAAGCACACCGGTCTCCTTCTTCTTCTTCTCTTTCTTTGCTGCTTCTCTCTTTCTTGTTCCTTTCCTTGTTTCTTTTTCGGTGAAGGGGTTTTTGTCGACAATCCACCAATAGGAAATCAGAAAATATCTTCAGATTAGGATCGATCTACATGAGGGGTCAGAAAACAAGAAAGAAGAAAAAGAAAAGAAAAGAAAAGAAAAAGCACACAGAAACAAGGGGGGATGGATTTATTCAACGACTCGCGGAGGCGTTCGATGTGTTTGAGGGCGAGGCCTCGCCTGCCAATGGAGGAAAGCGCAAGTCCGCATTTGGCGAAAACGATGAAGCCAAATCGGACAACAAAACGGATGGTTTTTTTTTTGTTAATAACTTTCCGATCGACAGCATCGCTCACCCACTCTCTCTCTCTCTCTCTCTCTCTCTCTCTCTCTCTCTCTCTCTTGCGTGTAAAGGTCCCACAAAACGAGCCAGACTTTCTCGCTTTGACGTTAGCAGCAGCAGTAGCAACAACCGAGACGACCAAACCACAAAATTCACTCCCACCTCCATCCTTTCCGCCACTGTGAAAGAGGACGACAAGTCCGTCGACCCATCACAACAACCGCCACCGCTGCCGCCGCCACAAACAGAACAAAAGAAAAAGAAACGCGGAGGAGGCGGAGGAAAGATGGTGGCTGAGCCCGACGAGGGGGAGGTCACCCCGGAGAACGTCACGAAGCTGAGCACTCCCACCTCGAAAGAGTGCAAGCACGAGATTGCCATTCCAAAGGGCTATGAGATCGTGTCGGAGGAGGAGCTCTTCAACCCACCTTTTCCGGCCAACCCTGCTCGCAAGTACAAGTTCGTGTTGGATCCTTTTCAACGTACCGCTGTTTCTTGCCTCGAACGGTTTGTTTCGTTTTTCTCCTTTGCTTCTATCTCTTCTTTCCTTCCTTCTATTCTTCTGAGGAATTTTTTAAAAAGGAAAGAAACTGACAAAGTTCCAACCGTATAACAGAGGCGACTCCGTGCTGGTGTCTGCTCACACTTCAGCAGGTAAGACAGTGGTAGCAGAATACGCCATCGCCATGAGCTTGCGTGACAAACAGCGAGTCATCTACACATCACCCATCAAGGCACTCAGCAACCAAAAGTACCGAGAACTCTACGAGGAGTTTCAGGACGTCGGTCTGATGACGGGAGACGTGACCATCAACCCCACAGCAAGTTGCCTTGTCATGACCACCGAAATTCTTCGCTCCATGCTCTACCGTGGCTCCGAAATAATGCGGGAGGTGGCATGGGTCATCTTTGACGAGATTCATTACATGAGGGACAAAGAGAGAGGAGTGGTATGGGAGGAGACCATCATCCTCCTTCCCGATAAAGTGAGATACGTCTTTCTCAGCGCCACTATCCCGAATGCCATCGAGTTTGCCGACTGGATCGCTTCTTTGCATCAACAGCCCTGCCATGTGGTATACACCGAGTACAGACCTACTCCACTGCAGCACTATATCTTCCCTGCTGGCGGAGATGGACTGCATCTGGTGGTGGATGAGCAGGGTCGCTTCCGAGAGGACAACTTCCAAAAGGCGTTGGCGCAGTTAGCATCCACCGAGAGTGGACCGTCTAATAAACCTGGTGGTGGCGGCAGAGGAGGCAGACGCAATAGAAATGCTAAAGGAGGAGGTATGCACGTTTTCTCTTTTCTCGTTCCTTCTCTCTTGCGTTTAACAAAATGACCCTATCTAATTTGCTCTTTTTGAATTGTTGCAGCGGCGGACTGTTATAAAATAGTAAAGATGATTATGGAAAGGAACTACGAGCCTGTTATTATTTTCAGTTTCAGCAAGAGAGAATGCGAAAGCATGGCCCTTCAAATGTCTAAACTCGATTTCAACAATGATGGTAAGAACTTTTCTCCTCCAAACGTGTCTTTCCTTCTCGTCTCATTTCATTTTCTGTTTATCTCATTCTCATTCTCATTCTCATTCTCATTTTTTCCTTTTGGAAACCGTTAAAAGATGAGAAAAAATTGGTAGAATCTGTATTTATGAACGCAATAGACTCTCTAAGCGACGACGATAAACGACTGCCTCAAGTAGAACACATCCTTCCTCTTCTTAAACGTGGCATCGGTATCCATCATGGCGGCCTTTTGCCCATTCTCAAAGAAGTCATCGAGATCCTCTTTCAAGAAGGCTTGCTCAAAGCTCTCTTCGCGACGGAGACTTTCTCTATGGGGTTGAACATGCCTGCAAAGACTGTAGTGTTCACCAACGTACGAAAGTTTGATGGACAGGACTTTCGAACGGTCTCTCCAGGAGAGTATATTCAAATGAGCGGCAGAGCTGGAAGGCGTGGCTTGGATGACCGTGGTATCATCATTTTAATGGTGGATGAGAAGATGGAACCCCATGTCGCTAAGAACATGTTGCGTGGCACAGCTGATCCTCTGAACAGGTTAGTCCATTCTTTTGTTTCTTCTCTTCTTTGAAGCGCTTCTAACAATTATTTGTAGTACTTTTCATTTGGGTTATAACATGTTGTTGAACTTGTTGCGAGTGGAGGGAGTGGATCCAGAGTACCTCATCAAGCGTTCCTTCCACCAATTCCAAAACGATCGGTCGTTGCCTCAGCGACAAGAACGTCTGCAAGAGTTGGAAGAAAAGAAGAAACAGATCACCATTCCCAACGAAGAAGTTGTTGCTGAATACTTTTATATTCGCGGTTCGTTCTCTCTCTCTCTCTCTCTCTCTCTCTCTTTCCTTTATTAATGCATGCTTATTCTTTTGTATCTCCAGAACAACTGCGAAAGTTAAAGAGATTGTTTGTGGATACAGTCAACCAACCGGTCCATGTATTGCCTTTCCTCCAACCAGGTCGTTTGGTTCATGTTGTTGACAAGGATGAAGATTGGGGATGGGGCGTTGTCGTCAACTTCCAAAAGAAGAACTCTCCTGCAACCAAACAAGTACTTCTTTTTTCCTCTTTTCTTCTATTTCATCTTCTTTCCTGACAACAAAAAAATAACATCAGACGCAAGCAATGGGAAGCGGCGGCAACTATATAGTAGACGTTCTTCTTAAATGTGCACCATCGCAGAACAAAGGGGAGAGGCCGAGGCCATACAAGCCAACCCAACAAGGAAGCAGCAGCAGCAACGAAGGACAAGTCGAAGTGGTTCCAGTGATGCTACCCCTGCTGGAGGCCATCAGCGCAGTGCGTGTGTACGTACCAAAGGACCTTCGCTCTGCTGAGAACAGGCAGAGCGTGGGACGCACCATTAACGAAGTCCTGAAGCGTTATGGCGCGGATGGACCGACTTTGTTGGATCCCATTGAAGATATGAACATCACTGATGAGGGCTTTCGCAAAGTTGTGAGAGTAAGTTTCCTTTTTTTTTTTTGCCTACTCTTTTTCCCATCTTTTCGTTTCTTGCTTTCAAATCTAACCATCTTTTTTCTTTCTTTCTTTCTGATACAAAACAGAAAATAGAGACGTTAGAGAATCGGCTGCAAGCAAACGCTGCATTCAAGAGCCCTGAAATGAGCGAACGGTACACCCTCTACACCCAAAAGATAGAGCTCGAAGCCGAGATACGCTCCCTCCGCAAGTTCATCCAACAGTCGCAAGACGTAGTCCTCAAAGACAAATTGGTGCAGATGAAGCGAGTGCTGAGGAGACTAGGCCTCACCAACAAGGAGAACATCATCGAGCTGAAGGGAAGAGTGGCCTGCGAGATCAATGCTGCCGATGAGCTCGTCCTCACGGAGCTCATCTTTACGGGAGTGCTCAACGAGTTGACGGTGGAACAAATCGTTGCTATCGTCAGTTGTTTCGTCTTTGAAGAAAAGGTTTGTTCTCCCTGTCTCTTATCCTCGCTTCTGTCTCTGTGCTTACTCACTTGCGTTGTATTATTTTTTTTAAAAAAAGTCGGACTCCAACCAAAAGTTACAAGATGAGTTGGTAGGTCCGTTGAAGCAATTGCAAGACGCCGCCAGAAAGGTGGCCAAAGTGATGGCCGAGTGCAAGATAACGATCGATGTGGAGGAGTATGTGGAGAAGTTCAAGCCCCACATGATGGACGTGGTCTTCAGCTGGTGTAAAGGCGCGAAGTTTGCTGACATTTGCAAGATGACAAACGTCTTTGAGGGGAGCATCATTCGTTGCATGAGAAGATTAGAGGAGTTGCTGCGTCAACTTTGTGCGGCGGCCAAAGCGATTGGTAACACCGAGTTGGAAGCAAAGTTTGCAGAGGGCATCACTAAGATCAAGCGCGACATCGTCTTTGCCGTTTCGCTTTATCTCTAAACAGAAAGCTTGCTTATTCTCCTTTGACCCGTTTTCTGTCGTTGTCTTTGTTTCGTTCATTTCTATGGCTCCTGTGACTTCTCTTATCATCGTCACCTTCGGTATGAGTACTGCCACGACTGCTCCTTTCCCTTTTTCTTTTTCGATCTTCTCTCTCTTTGTCTCGTTCTCTGTGTCTTTCTTTATCCCGTTTTCTATCTCTATCTTTCTCTCTTTCTCGTTCTCTTTTTCGTTCGCTATCTCTGTCTCTGTCTTTGTGTCCACTGTCCCTGCTTCTATCTTTTCCATCTGTTCTCTCTCTCTCTCTTCGTTCTTCTCGTTCTCCTCTTTCTCTGCTGCCTTCTCTGTCTGTCTCCGTTTTCACTTGCAAAGAAGGCGAAGTGCTGCTTCTACTTTCTCTGCTCCTTAACTGGGGTGGGACATAACTCCCGCCTCCATCGCCTCTTCCTCTTCCGCCTCCTCCACTGTTGGAATGTGATAGTTTTAGCGGTTGGTTCTTCCTTCTCTCTCTCTCTCTCTCTCTCTCTCTCTCTCTCTTTCTCTCTCTTAAGAACAAAGAAAGTGACGTACAAAGAGCGAAGGGAGATAGGTTTGCGCCAAGGCCGGTCTCGTCCTCCAAACCGCAGTTGTCCGGATTCTTTCTTCCCGCCAAAGCCTCCCCCTTTGTATTGCCAACGAGAAAAGAAGGTGTGTTAAAACTAAAGCAAGACAACGTAAGAGGGAAAAAAAAGCGTACCAAGACGACGAGGAACCCATCCCTCCATCAAACGTTCTCGTTCCGAGTCGGTGAAGGCCTTTACACCATCCAACCACACCACCCCACTCCTCTGTTAGTTTATTAAGTGAGCAGCTCCATCCTGGTTCAAAGATAGAAGATAGAAAGAAAAGAAGCAGAGAGACAAAAACAAACCTGTAACGCCTCTTCAAAGTCACGTTGATGTTCGTATTCAACAAAAGCGTACCCCTTTGACTTGCCCGTCACTGCAAACAATAGGCAACAGGGTGAGAGAGAGAGAGAGAGAGAGAGAGAGAAAGAGAGAGAGAGAGAGAGGGAGAGAGAGAGAGAGAAAGGAAGAGAGAGAGAGAGAGAGAGAGAGAGAGAGAGAGAGAGAGAGAGAGAGAGAGAGAGAGAGAGAGAGAGAGAATGTAGCAAACCAATGTCACGGACGAGACGAAGGCTTCGCAAACGGCCAAAAGCTTCAAAGTAGGTGCGCAGCGTCTCTTCAGTGGTATCGTAGCTAAGCCGTCCCACGAACAAAGTCTTGTGCGGCTTACTTTTGATTTTTGGGTCTTTGCTGGCCTCATCTTTGTTTTTGTTTGTTTCAACGTTATTTTTGGATTAGCACAAGAAGAAGAAGACCGAGTAACGACTTACAATCGGCACGCAGAGCACGAATGATAGCGTGGTCATGAGGCACCGTGTCGGTCCCGTCGATGGAGCCCGCCATGATCGGGTCGTAGCGCTTGACTTGCTCTCTTTGCAAGAGACCATTGTCCAGGGCATTACGCTGCTCATGCGGACGGTAGTTGTTGTCGTGGTAGTGTTGTTGCTCATGGTGGTGATGGCGGCGGGGGTGGTGACGGTCCATCAGCTGCGCAGCAGGTAGTCGAGAAGAACGAGACTTTCTCCTTCTGATTGTTGAAATTTTATTGAAAAAATTTGTGATAATCGACAGATAAATGGCCATTATCCAAAATTTTTGGGATAATCAACAAGTTTATTAAAGTTTCATAAAAATTAGAATTATCGAAAGCCAGCGATAAATAGCGTCTCTTGGGAAATAAAAGAAAGTGAGAGCGCAATGGAAGCAGAGAGCCCCTCCCTTGCTGCAGCGATGGTGGAAAGAGTCCCGGAAGAGGTCTGGCTGTATGTGCTGCGTTTCTTGGAGGACAAAGAAGTGCTATCGGTGGCTCTTGTCAGCCGGTTGTTCGGCCGGCTTGCTTCCGATGATTCTATTTGGCGGTATAGTACTCTGTCCAACAACCACGTTCTCTCTTCCTATCCTAGTACTTACTTTGTTTCTCTTCTTCACATGATAGAGAACGATACGAGAACCGATACCTGAAACGCCCAGATATAGAAGACGATGCGGAGGCGAACGCAGAGGTGGCACAGGCGGTGGAATCGCAAACAAAGCTCAGGCTGGCTGCCGGCAGTTACCGCCTGCTTTACTTCAGAAAGTCGAGCTTCGAGAACCGTTTGTGGACGAGTCACGAATACGATCCATTTCTTCAACTTCAACAAAGGCTCGCTCTGTCGTCAGCTACCTCAGCAGCGAAGCAAACAAAGAAGAAACGACAACACCCTCAACAAACCAAGAAGCTAAAGAAGAAAGCGAGTGTCGTGCTGACGAATGGAGAGTTTCTCAACACGTGCTTGGCTTTTGATAGGGAGGTTTTAGTGGTTGGCACCACTCTCCCCACAAACGGGCTGAATGAGCTGCAAAACTTATACACGGAGAAGAGTATTGGCATGTGGCATCTTCCTTCTCTCTTTCAACAAGCTTTCAACAATAATAGCGACAGCAGTGACAACAAAAGGGACGAGAAGCAGAAGAAGAAGAAGGAAAAAGAAATGCCAAAGACCACAAGCAGTAACCATGTTGAGGAGGGTAGAGGATGCAAAGGAAGGTTGCCTCAACGGCTGCTAAGAGGCCACACGGATGGCGTTTATGACATACTTGTTACCTCTCCACCACAAACTTGGGCTTCCTCAACACACCGAGAAGAAAAAGCAGAAGAGGAAGACAGAGAGAATGAAGGGAATGCAATAAGTGAAGAGGAGCAAGAAGAAAGAACATCAGTAGAGTATGATGGAATGGTGCTTTCGGCATCGAGGGATGGCAACATAAAGAGATGGAACTGGAACGCAGAGGCTGGGCAGTTTTATTGCTCTAGAACGTTAATGGGACACGAAAACTCTGTCTATCGCTTGGTCTATCTGGGGGCCAACAGTGGCCTCCTTTTTAGCGGCTCCAAAGACAAAACCATCAAGTTGTGGAGTGTTGATGAGGAACGACCTCTCTCTACGTTGAGGGATAATGATGCAACCTCTTCTTCTTTGTCTTCTTCTTCGCTGTCTTTGAACACATCTGTGTCAAACCCAGCGAATAGCGCTCATAAGAAACCGGTTGTGGCACTCGCTTGGGACGATCACCATCATCAACTGTGCTCTGGCTCCACTGATGGAACGATAAAGGTACTTTCTTTCATTTTCTGTCTCTAGAACCACACTTACAGCCACAAAGATATGGGATGGAGAGACGAACGCTTGTCTCCAAAAGAAGCTAAAAGCACACAAGCGATGGCTAAATGGCCTACAGACTTTAACCGTAACATCAACGACCGACAAGAATGGCGGGGCGATGGTGCATTCATTGTGGTCAAACGGAGATAAAGGGTTGTTCATGTGGGACCTCCGTTGTCCTCTGCGCAAACCTCTTCGCAAGATCAAAGTATACAGCAGGACTCACCACGTTACTTGCTTTCAGATGGACGAAAACAAGGTACTTGCCCTTTTTTTTTCTCTCTCTTGTCGTTTCTTCTAACTGGAAGGTTATAAACAGATCGTAACAGGAGGTGCTTCGGGTGCAGTCCACATATATGACCTCTGTACTGGTAGTCCAATCAATAAGATAAAGGCTCACAAGTTGCGTATCAACGCGCTTCAGTTTGAAAATACTAAACTCGTCACCGCTTCTAGGTTTGTTCTCATCTTCATTCTTCCTTCTATCTTATTCATTCATGTAACTTTTCCAATACCAAGCGATAAGAAGATTAAAGTTTGGGAGTTTGGCAACGATAAAAGCTCCTCGCTAGGACTCTCACCGCATCCGCCGAACGATGACGACGCGGCAGAAAAATGTCTCCTTCAATAGAGAACGAAAAAGAAAGAAGGATGATGTCATAGCAATGATTTTTCTATACAAATAAAAGCCTATCTCAAGAAACGTTGTCAAGTAGAAGTGGTGTCGGCAGGAGAAGGAGGCATCACACATAGATGAATCACAGTGCTTGACTTTGGGTTGTAGTCCGCGAGAACGCGACAGTCTTCCATTTGTTTGCCAGCAATGATAAGCCGTTTCTGTTCGGGAGGGATGCCCTCTCTCTTGCAGATCTTATCCCGGATGGAGGCTATTGTATCAGACCGTTGCACGTCCTTCAGTATAAATGTTTTTCCGGTCATCGTCTTCACGGGAAGGTCCATTTCTTTCTTTCTCTCTGTTTTCACTTCTAAAATTGTTCAGCGAAGAGTTACTCTATCGAAATAATCGAAAAATGATGATTGTAACTATTCCAAAAATATTGTGTTTGTCGTGATTTTTTACAAAAAAATATAACATATCGAAAAAAATACAAAAATAAAAAACTTTAAAGCTTGGTCTCTTGCAACACCCTCTCCGCCAGTTGCTCGAAAGACATGGTCTTGTCGGTGTGCTTGTAGAGCAACGGGTAGCCCTGTTGCTTCAACAACAGAGCGGCCATCACTCGACTCACCCGTCCGTTCCCATCCGGGAATGGGTGGATGTAATGCACTATCACCGTGTAGACATAATAGGCCATCTCCACCGTGTTCCACTTGTTCGCGTATTTCCGCATCACTCTCTCCATTGCCTCTAACCCTGTTATGGTTTTTTTTCAAGATGATAATATATACAAAGAGGAATGGAGTTAGTTTTTCCGGAACTACACTTCCTACTTCTTCTCTTCTGAAGAGTAGGAAGAGAAGCAAAAGAAGTTGGAAGATAGGAGGGGGGCAAAAGAACAAAGAGGTTACCAGCAGAGATCTCGTGACAAGGGAGAAACACCCGATAAAAGGTGTAATACAAGTGAGAGCCAACAACAAGAGACTGACGAAACTCGCCAGGCTTGAGGCCTTGATCCAGCGAAAGAGCCCCATGCAAAAGCTTTATGGATTCTAGCGTGCAGAGTTGGTCCTGTTTCAGCAGATCGTTGGAAATCTGAGCTACTCGCTTAGCTTCTTGGTTGTCGTATGATGGTTGGTTGCCCCATATTCCTGATCCTATTGCATCATGCATGAGACAACAGAGGAAAGAACAAACTATGAGAACGAGAAAGAGCAGAGAGAAGAGCGAAGAGAGAAGAAAAGATGGAGATACCAGATCGTTGCGTCTCATGAACGCCCAACACACGAAATACTTCGGTGGTTGTCACATCTCCAAACGGATCGGAGGCTTGACAGAAGCTCGCAAAACTGAAAACAGGTTTGGGTTTGCTGGAAGTCGATTCCTTTTCTTCTTTTTCTCTCTTTTCTGAGTGCTCTTTCTTTCGTTGCTTCACACGAGCATCCAGCTCATCCAAAGCATCTTTTTGGGGGAAAGCGTCAAACTCTCGTTGTAGTCTCTTGGGAAGAGCTTTCAATGCTTTGAGTGCGGGTGACTCAACCCCGTTGCTAAAGTACTCGCCTTCCGTTTTCTCTGTTGTTCGTAGAGCCATCATCAGTAAACGTTTACCTTCTCTCCTTTCCCAGTGGGTTTTCCAAGGATTTGTTTAACGTACCAATAAAGCCATTATCTTCCAAAACAGCAAGAGCCTTCTCCGCTATACCACGAACAGGAGTTCTTGCAGTAGTAACAGGACTCTATGCAAAGTGACCTAAATGAGATATAGAGCCAATGACAAAAAGAACAGAGCAAAGAAACAAACGTACCACTTTTTTTAAGAAATGCAAAGAATACTCCAACTTTCGGATAATTACGTCCAAATATCCTTTTTCTGTTTGTATTTGAACGAGTTCTGAGTTCAATTTCTCACTGCGAGGAGAGGAGAGATGCGGAGAGGAGGGAGAGAGGGGGAGGGAGAGGGAGAGAGAGAGAGAGAGAGAGAGAGAGAGAGGGAGAGAAACGTACTTCTCAATGTAGATGACGCGTTGGCTAGCGATGAAAGAATGGGCGCAACTGCTCGATGCTCTTCGGAGTCAAGAGAACAAGCCCATTTAAAAATGGGTTTTAGGGCTCCTATGTGCAGCAGAATAGGAAAGAAGTCGTAGGTCTTATTCTCTTCACTCCCTCTATCTGTAATTGTTCCGTTTTGTCATGAGTGTTTTGTAGGACACGGGGAGAAAAATAAAGCTGAAAGAAATAACGAAATAATGACAAGAACAAAGGATAGTAGCAAAAGAGAAATAAAGATAGCTAAAATACATTAGTACCTGAATAAAACTCTTTCGCAAAGTCGATGCAATGGCTGATAGTGTCGGCGTAATCGTGCTTAGATATGGCCTGTTGCTTCAGTATGATCAACTGATAAAAGGACACCAGCAGCGATGCGGCCGTAGAGCAAACTTGAGTCCATAATTTGAGCTTCTCCTCGTTGTCCTTTTCTGAGCGAACTTCGTTCCACGAATACAAAGTTACCACCCCTGTAATGAACGGGAGATTTAACTTTAAATTGTCTGGTACCTTCCTGTCTTCAAGCGAGCAAGGGAGAGGGAGGGAGGGAGAGAGAGAGAGAGAGGGAGAGAGAGAGAGAGATTGTTACCGATTGTCTCATGCCTGTCTTTGAACTCATAGTTAATAGGAATAGCAACGCAACTTTTCAGAGAACATACTCGGGCCATTGGGGACTGGATAAAATTCATCTGTAACATATGTGAAAGACGTTCATACCAAACAGGTTTCCTGTCGTTTGAGTTAAATCACAACTATCAGTTCTGCCTCAAAGAAATAGAAGAAATGATAACTTACCTGTTGACAAAGATAGATCCACTAAAGAATGAAGAAACCTCAATTAGCAAGTTCTTTGTTGTTTCTCGAAACAGCTTTAGTTGGTGTGTTTTCCTTTGTCGCTCCTGTGCCATTTCCTCTTTGGTTTTCTCTAAGTCGGTTTCTTCCTCCTCCTCCATGTTGCTGTGCTGCTCTGCACTATTATCTTGTCTAGGAGTGCCAACGCTGATCGAGCATGAAGAGGTTCTGTTTCTCCTCCTTCTGCTTTTTGTTACATGTGAGGAGAAGTGCCAACAGTCGCTACAACATTCCAACACACTAAAATCGGGTCGTAATGTCCAAAGGTCAGCGTAATCCCACTCTTTTTATAAAGAAAGAATTCAACACAACGTTAGTTGAACACAAAGCTATTGAAATGAGAGTGTCTGAGGTACCATCAAGCTGAACGAATTGCTTGAGCACTTTTTTGAAAGCAAAATGGAAGCCTTCCCTATTTCTTCCAAACCGCTGGCAGCAACTCAGATGCGGCGTTTGCGAAGTTGGATCGCAAAGCAGTGCACGAAAGGAGTTTAGGGAGTAGCTGATACCAGGAAGCACCGGTTTAGATTGAGCTGAAGATAAGAACACAGAATCGGGCAGCCGCAGTATTTTCGTGGTGGTAGTTGTTGTGGTCGTTCCAAAAGTGACTGTTTTTGGTTTCGCTGCAGATATTTGATGTTCGTCGTCATGAACTTCCTCACAGGCTTCTTCTGACTCACTTTCTATTTCTAAAATACAAACAGACATATATTTAAAGAACAGAAACCAAAGAAGAAACCAGAAAAAAAGGGAGAAAGACCTTCAGAAGAATAACACGGGTGGTCATTGGATTCATCGTCATCATCCAGAGAAAGACGTTCAGCAAGCGTGAACTTGGCGTCCTTGTTCAAAAACTCGGCCACTGAAGTGAAGTTATTTCTCAAGGCATCTTGGTAGGGATTGCTGCCCCATCTGTCCTTGGCGCTTAACAATGCCCCATGCTCAACTAAATATTGCACCTATTTTGTGAAGGTTAAAATAAACAGCGAGAGAGAGAGAGAGAGAGAGAGAACATACAACTTCAAGGTGTCCTTCCGAGGAGGCGAGATGTAACGGTGTCCTAAGGATGAAAAACAAAAGGGAAAGAATAAGGAAAAAACAAATAACATTTTAAAATAATAACATTTTTAAAGCATCTTACCGCCGGTCATAGTCAGCTGCATTAACATCGGCCCCATGACGCTCCACAAGTTGTTTAACCTTCTCTAAGTCGCCATTTCCTGCAAACGTTCGGGCGATAACATTAATGAGCGCTCCAACAATGGGAAAGAAAGCGAAGAGAAACGAAAATGTGACGGTAACGTACCGGCAGCTTCGCACAATGCACCAGCATCAGGCACATTACCCACCACAGCCCCATTTTCTTTCAGAAAACGAGCCACTTGTTTATGTCCCTTTATCAGGGCTTCCTGTAGTGGGGTGTTACCCCATCTATCTGCAGCATTAACGTTCACCCCACAACCCACCAAATATTTCACAGTCTGGTTTAGAAAGAAAACATACAACAAAGCAATAAGAAAAGAAGATGGTCAGTCCAAATCAAAAATGACAAACTTCCAAAAGATCGCACATCGAGTTGCCCCTCGGAGGCAGCCAAATGAAGTGGGGTGCGTTGGTAGTAATCAGGTAAGCCCAAGTCCACTCCCTTTTCTTGTAGGCTCTTCAAACCTTTGATGTCACCGCTGCTGGCTCGCGTCCAAGCTCCTCCGGAATCTTCCTCGCTCGTAGCACCGCTTTTATTATAGCGTATTCAAGTTAACACACAAAAGCAAAAGCAAAAGCAATCAAACACTTAGAAGAAAAGAAGATAGCAACAAAAAAGGAGAAGGAAATGTACTCTTCTGCAATGCGAGGGCGTTTAAGCGAAGAGGCTACCGTCTGGAGGATGGCTCCGTGATGCCGCAAAAAGTCAGCAACTTCGGGATGGTCGTTATTGATAGCGTCTTGCAAAGGCGTGCCTCCCCATCTGTCATGCAAGTTCACGTCTGCTCCTTGTTCTACCAAAAACTCAACCACAAACAAATGGCCCTGATATTTTTTTTCAAGAAAGGTTCGTTATGTTTTTCCTGAATACATGAAGGAAAAGGCTCAAAGGGAGACCAAGTTGCAGAAACAGGGCTATACTAACCTCTGCTGCTGCCAAGTGTAATGGAGTGCTACATAGAAGAAACTAGGTGAGTAATCTAAAAGCAAAGAAGACATGCACGAACGAATGGACGAAAAACAAACGAGCGTTGGCTGCCGTAGTTACCGACGATCATAGTCGCCTTGGTCAAGGTCAGCACCAGCCAAGGCCAACCGTTGCAAGTCCTCCAAGCTTCCCTTTGAGGCGGCCTGGCACATTTGTAAGGCGAGGTCCTCCGGTGGCAGCACATCCAGCTTTCCTCCGGCATCCTTCAGGAAAGCTACCGTCTCCCAGTCGCCCGCTTTGAAGGCTTCCTACAACACCAACATGAATGGAGTTTAGGCCTTGTCTATAAGTCAACAGTGTCTCTTGGTTTTCGAGAGAGAGAGAGAGAGAGAGAGAGAGAGAGAGAGAGAGCATACTTCCAGAGGAGTTCCATTCCAACGGTCAAGAGCGTTGACATCGGCACCGCAGCCAACCAAATATTTGACAACAGGAAGGTGGCCCTTGGAGGCAGCATGGTGCAACAGCGTCTGCCCATCGGCATCCCTGGTTTGCAGTAACCTTGCGAGAAACTCGTGGGTGCGACTCTTTCCCAGCAGCGCTTCCTCTTTGGAGCCTTGTTGTGGTGGCGGTGACGCCTGATAATAGCTCTTGTGCAGACCTTCCTCGATGCAGGCCACCAACTGTTGCACTTTGCCCAGGTCTCCACGTGTGGCGGCTTGAAAAAGGCTGGTGGCGAGCCTCTCCATTCCTTGGTGGGGAGGAATGCCATGGCCGTCTTCCTTTTGCTTGTCTGAGGAGGAGTGGGCTGCGGCTAATGCCGCAGCGAGGTAGCGATGGACTTCTTCCCGCTCCATGGGCGAGAAGGACGGCCCTCCTCCTTGGCTGGCCATTTTGGGGGAAACGTGCTGCGTTGTTATTTGCTTCTTTGTTTTCTTTTATTGAGATCGATCGATTGATTTTGAATTTGGATTGGATAAGTCTCCATTCCTTAAATTTCCAGGAAATTCTTTGTAAATCATAACCTTTTTGCAAAAGAGATCGAAATTTCGTTCCCCAACAGAAAGAGCACAGAAACGCTCAGCCAAAGTTGGCGGGATATCAAGGGTTCATATCCCTCCCCCTGTACTCCTGCCCTTTGCCGTCCATTCTGCATTGAGCTCTCCGCTTTGAGTTCCATTTGTTCTCTTGCATTACCCCTCTCTCCTCTGTAATACTTTTCTTGCAGGTTGTCCTCAAAAAAAACACGGCTCTTCCACGACAACGTTGCCTAAAAACCGTGCTACGTTATGCATTCTCAGCATTCTTTGCGACCGTTGGAATAGGAAGAAAGGATCCGAATCTCTGCCCAAAAATGCAAACGGTTGTTCGGCTAATTTGAGAAAAGGAAAATCTTCTTTAATAAGGCATGGCAAACTTTTTAAATCGATTGGCTGGAGCAAATAATTATCGCTAAAATGTCCGTTTTTCACCTTACGCAGCAAAAAAAAAATCAGTGCAAACAAAATATTCCAACAAAGCCAAAAAGTCTCTCTCTTCGCTTTGTTGGGGTCCCTTCCTTCCCTTTCATTCCTTCGCGTCGCGTTAACAGCACCCGGCCAACGCCTCATTCCTTCTTCATTCTTTCGTCATCCTCGTCATTTTTGTTCCTGTTTGTATACATACAAACATTCAAATTTTTTTTAACCACCAACAGAGAGGTTTTTTTTTAAAGTTTTGAACAGAGAGAGAAAACTACTCAACGACGACGGTTAAAACCTGACCGTTAGTTCACCATTCGATTATTGATTTTTTTTTCTTCTTCTACTTCTTCTTCTTCCCACTACTGCCTCTATTTTTTATTACGTTGTCTCTTCTGCAACCATTATTTTTTTTGACCATCCAAAACAACATCAAAAAGGTTGAAAGTGGTGCGCAACTTTCAAGCGGAGTCACACTCAAAAAAAAAAATCGGATTGGATTAGATTCGATTTTTATAGTGTTTGCTATTATAGCAGACAAGTTTGACAAAGAAGAAGAGGAGTGTTTATTTTTAAAGGGTCAAGTAAAGGAGCAAGGAGAGCGCATCCTTGGAAGACATAAAACACGTTGGTCCAAGGGTCCTCCTTTCCTCTTTTTTTTTTTTTGAACGATGACGCACGAACATCGGAATACAACCGCTATTCCTCCGCCTTCTTCTTCTGCAATGTCGACATTGCAACAACCTGCAGAGGGTAGCCAATCCTCTCCTCCTTCCTCAGCGCGGGACCCAACGAGCGCCGCCTCATCGGAAGGCTCTTCTCGCAGCAGCCTCAGCAGCGATGACTTGCCTTCGGATCTGCTGGAGTGCTGCTCGGACTCTCCCGAGGCCTCCTCCCCTCCCTCTCCTTCCTCCTCTCCCTCCGCTGTTCCTTTTCTGCTTCAGCACCACACGCCGCCAAGCGACTGCTCCGGCTCCTCCACTTCCTCCTCTTCCTGTTCTTGTGCCTCCTCCGCAGCGGCCTCTCGCTCCGCTTCGGACTCTCATCCTTTTCCTCCTCGCAGCCTTCTCTTCTTTGGCAACAACAACGGTACATCTTCTTCTCTTCATGCTTCCTCTTCATCGGAGACAATGTCAGAGTGGCCCTTGTCTTCCTCCCTGCCTTCTCCCTCTTCCTTTTCCTCCTACATGACTCGTTCCTCCTCTTCGGCATCTTATACAGCTCCTTTCTTGTTTAACCACCTTCGTCTTCCTCGTCCTCCATTTCTGTTTCCAACGGGTCCGACCAGCGCTCCTCGCCGTCCTCCCTCTCCGGACTCCTCGGGCAGCGAGTCTATGGACTCGCCACCGCCGCAACAACCACAGCCACGCTCCCGCTCGGCCTCCTTACCGGTGGCCAGGCAGCTCTTCTCCTCGATGACCGTCATCGACCACCAGGAGATCTCTCGGGACCTGGAGGATAACCTCCAGAGAAACATGCTGCAAAAAGGCAAGCGCTGGGGCTTGGACTTTTCTACGGACCTTCCGGAGGGAGTCTACCTCGTGCCGACAGCGACGATGCTGGCGAATGGGGAAGGAGGCGGAGAAGAAGGAAGGCACGACGGAGATAATGCCTTTTCTCGGCAGGCCTTTGATAGAGAAACGGCAGAGAGCCTTCGGATACGATTGGAAGCCGAGTTTGAGGCGCATCGACTACAGCATCTACAACAAAATGGTGGACAATGGGGGGAAGAACTGGCAGAAACAACGACAACAGGGGAAGGTAAAGAGAAAGAAGATGAAGAAGATGACGGTAAAGGCCGAGAACAACACAGCTGAAAAGAAGGCAGAAGAAACTAGACCAATCCCTTTTCCTCCACAACAGAAAAGATCATCGCCATTCTTTTTTAACATAGTGCTTTCTTTGCTTTGCGTTGAAAGACCTTGTGGTGGAGATTGATGAATGACCATCCATCCCCGTATTGGTGGTGTCAAGTACTTTGCTTTTTCTTCTTTGGCATCATCAGCAAGCGACCCGGTCCACTACCACAACGACCGACCTTCCTTCCTCACAAATGAAAGAGAGAGAACGAATGACGAAGAATCTTCTTTCCTTCTTACTTCATCTATCATTGTTTATAAACTTACATAACTTATTTTTTAAAGCTAAATTTTTTAATCTTTTTTAGAAGGAGAGATAAGAGAGAAGGGAAGGAAGAATAAAGTGATGATGTAATAATAAAAACGCTCTTGTAAGTAAGATATATATACAAGCAAAGAAGCCAGCATGTCAAAAAGAAACAATGTTGACTCCAAGTCAACCACCATAATCCATCGTCCGCTGCAAGCTCATACTACAAAAGAAGAGACCGAGACAGTTCATATGCACTTCGCGCAACTCCTGCCGTCTCTTTCATCACTTGCAGACCTTCGCTCTTAGGAAGGTCATGTCGCAAGTCGGAGTAGCTTTTTTACCAGTCCTCAGCCTCGGTGGTGAACACGCGATCCAGGCCACGTTCCTCGGGCTTAGCAGCCGTCATGACTCCCGCTTTGGCATACTCTCCCACGCGCCTCTCGAAAAAGTTGGTCTTGCCTTCCAAGGAGATAAGCTCCATCCAGTCAAACGGGTTCGTAGCGTTGTAGATCTTCTCGCAGCCGAGGGCCACCAGCAGGCGGTCCGCCACAAACTCAATGTACTGGCACATGAGCTCGGCGTTCATGCCGATGAGCCTCACTGGAAGGGACTCGCTCACAAACTCCTTTTCAATCTCCACGGCCTCAGCAATAATCTTGGTGGGCACGTCGTTGGAGGGTCTGTTCTGGATCATATTGTAGAGGAGGCAGGCAAAGTCGCAGTGCATGCCCTCGTCCCTGCTGATCTGCTCGTTACTGAAACAAAGTCCAGGCATGAGTCCTCTCTTCTTTAACCAAAAGATGGCACAAAAAGAACCAGAGAAAAAGATGCCCTCCACAGCGGCAAAGGCCACGAGCCGGTGAGCAAAGCCGTCGGGGTTTTCTATCCACTTGATGGCCCACTCAGCCTTCTTTCGGACGGTAGGCACGGTCTCGATGGCGTTGAAGAGGCGGTCCTTCTCCAATGGGTCCTTCACGTAGGTGTCGATCAGAAGGGAGTACATCTCCGAGTGGATATTCTCAATGGCGATCTGAAAGCCGTAGAAGCAGCGAGCCTCGGGGACTTGCACCTCCTTCATGAAGCGGACGGCCAAGTTCTCAACAACGATGCCGTCCGAGGCGGCAAAGAAGGCCAGGACGTGGGTGATAAAATAGCGCTCGTCCTCAGAGAGCTTCTTCCAGTCGGTGAGATCTTGGGCAAGGTCCACCTCCTCGGCGGTCCAGAAGCTGGCCTCGGCCTTCTTGTACATCTCCCAGATCTTGTGGTGGCGAATAGGGAAGAGCACAAAGCGGGAGCTGTTCTCCTCAAGGAGGGGCTCGGGCTTGAGGACCATCTTGGTTTGCTGCTGCTTCTTGTTCTGCGCGGCAGGTTCGTGGTCGGCAAAGTCAAAGGAGAACTGCTCAGCAGATCTCTTGGGAGTAAGGGGATAGTGTGTGGTGGACATGGCTGTTAGTTGTGTTTGTATGTGTTTGTACAAATGGTTGTTCTTACGTTTGTATGTGTTTTATAGTTTCGAAGAAGAAAAGAAAAAAAAAAACGAAAACGAGAGGGCTTATTCTTATTGTTCTGCTTCGTAATAATGCATACTAGTGCAAAAAACGTTGCATAACGGTTATGTTGTAACGGTTTCGGACCAGACTCTTTGATTAACTATTGGCTTAGAAATTATCTTTCCACTAATCTTTCAAATCTGAATAACGGTTATAGTTGCGTAATGGCGGGAATCCTGGGTTCCCGAAAAACTTCTAAGAAAACCTGAAATTTGGACAAATGGCAAATGCAGCATATTTTTGGGAACAACAAAAAAAACAAAGAAAAAATAAATAAAACGTAGCAGAGAGAAGTAAATCAATAGAGTAGCAAAGCAGCAGTGGTGGTGCTACTTCTTCACCTGTTCTTCCTCTTAAAGCCGTTTCTCTTGAGGGCAGAATGGAGGGAGGCAGCACTGGCTCCAATGGTGGTACGTGTATTATTATTCTTTTTAGATTTGTTTGTGGTTTGTTGATGTTCGATCTCTGTTGTTGGATTCAAGTGTTTACGTTTGGATCGTCGCCCACGAGTGGCGTAAAGCCTGCTAGTCCCACTACTGCATCTCCGGCGTTCGTGTTTGGGAGTGGTGGGACTAAGGAGTCTGCTACCGCAGCACCCTTCCAATTCGGCGCCCTGAGGCCTCCCACCGCTACTTTTAGCTCTGTTCCCTCTTCTCCTTTTGGAGCCTCTTCTGTTCCCGTTCCTTCTACCTTCTCTCCTCCGCCTGCTCAGCAACCCGTCTTTGGTAGCAGCACCACCCCAAGCCAACAAGGTAACGAGTAGTAGGATTTTGTAGTAGACTCGATCAGCTTTTGACTTTTTTTTCCCATTTATCAACGTAAAGTACCTTTCGGCTTCGGAGCTGGACAGAAGACTTCTCCACAAAAGACCCCCGCAGCCACGCTCCATACCCGACGCAAGGCCAAGGCGGTGCTGCATCACCCTAGAGCAGCCGTACGTAGCCCGCAGCAACCACAGCAGCAGCAACAGCATGAGACATCGTTGCCGCATCGTGCAAGGAAGGACAAAGGAAAAGAAAAAGTGGTAGAGGCGCCGGTAACCACTACAACAACTGCCACCAAATCTGCTCCTGTTTTTGGCGAGAGAAAGATCGTACGGGCTGTTCGTCATCAAAAACAAACAGAAGCAACATTTCAAGTGAGGCAAGTTCCAGTTTTACCCGGCAGGAAGATCGTACGGGTCAAAAGAAACACAAAGCCACCGGGAGAACGTGAAGAGGTTCACACAGTCGAAGAACCTCTTGGAGAGCATCGCGGACAAGTGGCTGCCAACACGCTATTTGTACGCTATAATGGCATCACTCAGCCACTTTCACGCGGTCTCATTATCAAAGGTATGTTTCTCACTTCTCTCTCTCTCTCTCTCTCTCTCTCTTCTCTCGGTCTTTCCAATGCAATTGACGTCATGCTCTCTTGCCATTCACCTTAATGGTCAGCCTTTACTCCGAATGGCAGATATCTTCTTACACATGATCAAGGAGTGCTAGATGGAAGTCGTACTTGGTATCTTTGGTCCGAAGCCAGAGACAACAAGAACGTCTATGACCTCACTTGGCTTGCTCATGCAGATACAGAGCTACTCTTCCTCACTGACACCTCCATCGTATTTTTCTTCCCAGAAGACGAAGAACAAGGCTATCCATGTATTCGTCAGGTACAACTCCTTTTTTTCCCTTTTGCTCTACCCCCCTTTGCTTCTTAACCTCAAATGTTACATTTCTTTTTCTTTTTATTTCTCTCTCTTTCTTGCTTCATTTCTTTCCATGCCGTGTAAATACTAAATGCTTTCTTAGTTTACATTGTTGGAAAGTGAACTCAAAGTATGGCGTGACTTTTTGGAGGAGCCACCCCTTGCTATTCATAAATATACACGTACATAGCTTCTTTCTTGTATTTCTCCTTATTTTTTCCCTCCTTATTATGCTGACTTCTTCTGCCTTGCAATCCAGCATCTAGCAAAACCTTGTCTATATGTTCTGTACGTGGCATCTATCCATATTTTTCTGGCATAGTAGATAAACAACGCTCTATCGGTGTCACCATCGCAAGCGGTGGTGACTGTAGATACGATCTCGTTTCAACCTTTGAAGTACGTCTCTTTTTCCAAAACAACACAAACAAAAACTTATCTTTCAACAAAAAGATTACAGGAATGGGTCTAAAGGAATTGAGCAGTGTTTGTGTTCGCCACCAGCTCTACTTTACCCCTTCCCTCACCGTATTCTCTGCTCCAGAAGATGACAGCTTCATAGTGTTCAAACCACCAGAAGACGAGCAAGAACAGCAAAATGAGCAAGAAGGGCGAGAAGACGCGGTGGTTAAGTATAACTTTTACCAAGACAAAGTTATTCAGATAGACAGCCGAGAAAAAGCGGAAGAGATCATTTTCAACGGCAACTATGACTATGACAGAGTTCTAAACTTGTGTGGCATAGAGATGGTCTTTCCTCATCCGCGCTATCCCTATGACATATTGGCAGACGAGGACACCCATACCAATCATACACGGTTCCATTTTAACATGTTGCTCTTCTCCAACGCCCCTCACTTTGGTACCCTCTCTGTCTTTCTCCTCCTGCTCTTCTTCGCTTCTTTTTAGCGTTCTTAACTCTTCTTTCTTCCAACTTATTCACACAAACAGCAGATTACAGAGAGCCAACCGAGTCAACGGATGAAGATGAGGAGCAAGACGAAAATGCCTTCCAAGGATTGCGTCGTGCCTGTCGAAGAGAGGCAGAGGAAGACGAAGAATACGAAGAGGAGGATTCCTACTACGACTACAACGAGCTCTACGCCAGTCTTGGCGCCGACGACGAGGAAGTCAGAGCCTTTCTGGTGCAACAACTTCATGCTCTCGATCCCTTCAGCAGCAACAAGGAAGAGGAACAACTTGGCCGTACCTACGAGGTGGAGGACCTGACCGAAGTGGAGGAAGTAGGCGTGAATGAGGAAGAAGAGGAGGAAGAGGAAGAAGCCTGAGTGGGCGAGTGAGTGAGTCGCTTTCTTTCCTTGCTCTTCTCTCTCTCTCTCTCTCTCTCTCTTTTGAGTTGGACGTTAATGCTTTTTTCTTTTATTCGTTTGTGGATAACAAAACGAAAAGAAAAAAGAAAAAGAAAGGCACTGCAATAATAAACAAATCAGATAATGAGGAGGGGACAGTTTTTTCTGCCGTATGGGCTAAAACCGCTTCGTCGATGCCGCAACCTTGCCTTGGCAGCACCTCGCGCCCTCCCTTCTGTTTCTTTCTATTCTTCTTCTTCTTCTTTTGGGGCTGCTGATCGACATGGCAAAGAAAGTAACCCAAGAAAATTGAAGAAACATAAAGTCGAGCGATGGAACGTGCCTCCCACACCAAAAGAACTGCAAACCAACTTCATGAAAGATGGAGGAAGGCCGGTGGTCTTTCAGGGCCTGCTAAACGAATGGCCAGCCCTCCGTGCCTGGCAAGACCTTCACTACTTTGCTCAGCGAGAGGAAGTGATGGTCCCCGTTGAGGTGGGCCGGCACTACCTCGACCCTCACTTGGAACAACGAACCGTCTCCCTCGCTGAGTTTGTAGCTTACCTTCGTGACGCGGAGGCAAACGAAAACAAAGCGGGGGATCAGAGCCAAGAGGAAGAGACAAAATGGTACCTTGCGCAACATCCGTTGTTGGAAGAGGAGCCCACCCTCTTCTCTCGAGATGTGATCGTGCCGCGGCAGTACACCCAACACAGCGGCAGAGGCGACTACTACGGCAGCAGAGTGTGGTTCGGACCCAAAGGCACCGTCACGCCCTTGCACAGGGACCCCTACCGCAACCTGTTGGCTCAAGTAGTGGGCAGCAAGTACGTGCGGCTCTATCGGCCAGAGGATCAGGAGAAGCTCTACCCCTTTCTTGACATGTTCCGCAAGAATGCCAGTCAAGTGCCTCTTCATGAGGTTGAACCAAAGAAGAAGGCTAGGAGGAAGCAAAGTGAAGCGGAGGACGATGAAGAGGAGGAGACCAAGGTGCTAGGGGATAGGTTTCCCATGTTTGTGGAGGCGGATTATTGGGAATGTGTGTTGGAACCGGGAGATACATTATTTATTCCTATTGGTACCTTCTCTCTCTCTCTCTCTCTCTCTCTCTCTCTCTCTCTCTCTTTCGGAGTCTTCTCTCGTTCTCTCTCAGCAATTGTGAATTCATACGACTTTTCCCATTAGGACACTGGCACTATGTTCGCTCACTCAGTCGAAGCTTTTCAGTCAGCTTTTGGTGGCAATGAACACCCACCCGTGGTCAAGCAAGAGCCTAGTTTGAGCCAAACATTCCGGAAACGCTGTGATGCTTTGTTCGTTCGCTCATCTTCGCCCACCCCTCCCCTAACGTGGACCCTTTTCCTATCCCTTCCTCCCTCTTTTCGACAACTTGAAGCCAGCCAACAACAAACTAACACAGAAAGAAAATATGCAAGTGAAGCGGAGGAAGAGGAACCGCCTCCTCCTGCCTGGAAGGGCCAGAAAGGAAGAAAGAGGAGGAGGAGGAGGAGGAGATGGTAACTTTTGGCTCTTTTTGCCAACAAAAAAAAAATTGTAAATAATTTCAAATAATTTCGATTGCAATGAACCCTCAAAAAGCAATTAAAAATAAAATTCACAAAAAGAAAAAAATTATCAACAAAACGAAAAAAATTATCAACAAAGATTTGATCTTCAAAAGAAAGGAGAGGAAGAGAGAGGAGAGAGAGGACTCATCACCACCACCACCACCCCGAACAAAAAAAAAAAACACCAACAAATGAAGCTTGGCGGCTTGCTCTCCAAAAGTCTCAAGGGCAAAGACTCGAGCGAGAGGGAAGAGGGCCACTTTGTGAAGAGCAAAGATCGACCGAACAGGAGAGGCGGGGCTCACCACCACCACGACCACAACGCGGCCACCGTCAAGAAGGAAGGGTGGAGGGAAAACCTGTTTGGGGGAGGCCCCAACGTCGTCATCAAGAAACAAAAGGAGTTTAGGAAGATCTTTGGCTTTCCTGAAGATGAAGAGATTGTAGCAAGTTTGTTTTTTCTTTTATTTTTTTTCCCCTCTTCTCTTCCTCTTCCTCTTCTTCTTCGTTGTCGTTAGTGTTCCCTTGCACCTTCTCTCTTTTTTTCTTTAAAAAAAAACTAATGTTTAAACAAAGGTTATCACTGTTCGATGAAGTCGGCTGGTTTTAGTTTGTTGCAGGGTACTTTGTACCTCACCAACAAGCACGTGTGCTTCTACTCCAACTTTTTAGGAACTGAACGAAAGGTTTTTGATTTGAAGCTTGCTTTCTTTCTTTCCTCTCTCTCTCTCTCTCTCTCTCTCTCACTCTCTTACCTTGTTTGAATGATAATTAATGGCAAACAAAAAAAAAAAGGAAACGATTGCGTTGAAGGAGATCAAAGCCATCGAAAAGAAGTCAACAGCAAGAATTATACCTAATGCATTAGAGATCACCGTTATGCCCAAAGGAGAAGAGAAGGAAAAGAAGGTCTCCTCTCTCTCATTGCTGCTTTCTTTCGTTCTTGTCTCTCTTCTTTGCTTCTCTCTTTCTTCTTTCTTTTCTCTCTCTCTCTCTCTCTCTCTCTCTCCTTTTCTTTCTGGTCTTCTTTCTGGATTCTGTTTTTGCTTATTTTATGAACACCATTATGCAGTATTTATTTGGCACATTCTTGAATCGGCATGAAGCCTACAAGTTGTTGGAGCGGCTTTGGAAAAACAAGCAGTTGTATACGCAGTCTTTGGAAGTCTCACGTATGACCTCTGGCGTCGATTTTATTGCTCAATCCAAGCTTGCCATGGTTCTCTTTCGCTCTCTCTTTCGCTCTCTCTCTCTCTCTCTCTCTCTCTCTCTCTTTCTCTCTCCCTCTCTCTTTCTCTCTCTGTTCTCTCCTCTTCTTACCATCTAACTATGCAAATGGTTTCTTTTTTTCTTTTAAAGAGCAAAATAGCGGAGCGTTATGAAGTTGGAAAGGCGTTGGGAGAAGGAGGGTTCGGCAAAGCATTCGTTGTGTTAGATAAATATGGTTCGTTTTCCTCTCATTTTGTAAATTAGAACAAATTTTTCTAATGACACTGTTTTTTAATAAGACTTCCGCCAGTATGTACTGAAGCAAATGAAATGCGAAAGTGAGGAAGAGGCCGTCGATGCCGTCAAAGAGGTCCGTATTGTTATGTTCTTACTCTTCTTTATTTAAACGTTTAATCCAATAAAACAATCAAAAACAAATCAGATGGTACTTCTGCGGCTGCTGAAGCATCCTTATATCGTGGCCTATAAAGACTTTTGGAGGGAGAACATGTCCGTTTACATAGTAATGGAGTATTGCGAGGGCGGAGATTTGGGTCAACTCATCGATAAACATAAGATCTTCCCAGAACAGGTTTCTCTTCTCTTCACTTCCTCTCTCTCTCTCTCTCTTGAACAAAAACTAAAAACAAAAACATCAGCAAATTTTGAGATGGCTTGTCCAATCCTGTTTAGCAATTGAACATATGCATAATCACAGCACGCTTCATAGAGATATCAAACCTTCTAATCTCTTTTTGAACAAATGGAACGATGTTAAAGTACGTCATGCTTTTAAAAAACAAGAACCAGAGCACAATCATCATGATTACTTGCTAAAATCAAATGTAGTTAGGCGATTTTGGGCTCTCCACAGTGTGTGGCAGCGCTGGTAAAAAGGAACTTGCTGTTGGAACGTTAGGCTATGCTGCCCCCGAGATTTTAAGACATAAGCCGTAAAATTACACTTCTCGTTTTCATTTGAGCCGCAGTTATGTGATATGTTAACGTCTGTGATACGCTATCTAGATATGACGCCAAGTCTGATATCTATGCATTGGGCTGCACTCTTTATGAAATCATCACCAATCGTTCTGTATATGACGACCAAAATGCTGGCCTCTTCCCTGTTCCTCTCTCATCTGTACGCTTCATTCCATGTTCAACTCGTTGCTTCTTACTCACTTAGCTAATATTAATCTTACATAAACAGGACTACAGTAAAGAATTGGAGCGTTTGATGCTTTCGATGATTGACCGAAATCCAGACAAGCGGCCAACAGCGAGCGATATTTTGGAACAGCCATTCCTGGCTGCCACTTTGGAGAAGGTTAACGTGGAGGCAGAGATTTATGCTGAGTTGCAGCAAAGAGAAGATGAGAATCAGCAGATGCAACTAAAATTAGAATTACTGGAAAAGAAGTTGAAGAGAGAAAAGCAAGTCCATCAGAGTAAGGAGAATGAAGGAACGAAACCACCGCTTCAAGCGGAGCCTCGTTTTTATGGCGATATTTCCATCGATGCAGAAGATGACGACGAGGAATATTGTAAGTTGTTTGTTTGTTTTATTTATGTTGTCTTTTGTGTTTTTTTAATTTGGAGTTTGTGCATGTAGCACCGGAATCTCCACGGAGGAGAGCTTCTGTAAGCGGCGACAGCGGTAGCGTCATTGTCAAGCATTTTGACGAAAGCGACAACGAGATTCCAACACTATCGTCTACAAGAACAACAGAACAACAGCAACAACAAGAACGAGAGCGCGAGCAAGCAGAAGAGCGGCAACAATTTGCAATGACGTTATTGCTCTGGCTGCCCATTTTCGTGGCGAGCCTTGGCTTCTCCTTGGGAGTATTAGGACGAATCTTGGCCCGCCACTTTGGTGTATATTTTGCAGCGGCAATATGTATCGGTGCTGCTTATCTCACTTCCGGTCCACCCCGCTTTGGCTACAAGCAGAAGGATCAGCAACAGCAGCGGAGAAAAAAGTCTTCTTCCTTCCAACCATTGGTTTCAGCGTTGCTCTCACCAATACTTCCTTCTCTTGTTTTATACGGAAGCTGTGACAGCGGCAGTACGTCATCAGGAAGCAATGCCGACGGCTTGTTTCTGGCTCTTTGCTTTGTCATTCTCTTCTGCGCCTCTCCTATTCTCTACGAACACCTGTGGGCAAGCCTTCTCCAGCACCATCAAGACAAAGACAAAGACAAAAGACAACAGCAACAATACGAAAACTCCGTAGTCATAACTACAAAACGAGTTTATGCCATGAACATTGGGCTGGGCACCACCTTTGCTCTGATGTGTGGTGCCGCCTCTTCTTCCTCTTCCTCTTCCTTCTTCTCCGCTCTGGCCACAAGCCTGCTCTACAGCCTCGTCTTTGCGATAAGCTTCGTGCTGGCTGAGTCTTGCATCCACAAGGTGCTACTTTCGCTGCGCCAACGCCTTCCCCGCTCGCTGCGACAGGATCGCTTCTTCCCAGCAGTGAAAGCGGCTGCTTTCGCCGCCATAGTTCTCCTTTCGGCCTACTCTCTCATCTGCATCATTCATTGGGTGGCGGTGCCGCTGCCTGCGCTTCGCTCTCCGGTTGTGGCTTTGTTGTTTGTGGTTGTGGCTTGTGCCACTGTGGCGGGAGGCCGGCTGTTGGGAGCGTTGCAGCGGCAACATGCGACCCACTTTTCGGTCCCTTCATTGACGTTTTATGCAGTGGTTACAGTGGCTGCTGCTGTTGTTCTTGCTCATTGCTTAGTTTCTGCTGCCTTTGCTTCTTAGCTTTGTTTCTTTTTTTTTAACTTGTAACTCATTCAAATTTAACGTACAGTTTTTTAAAGTTTAAAGAAAAAGTTACATTGGTTGAAGGGAATAGAGGAGATGGAGAAATGCTGAGTCGCAGCAGGATGGACCCATCAAATCATAAATGAACCGACGAACAGGCAACCGGTACTTGTAACACGCCAACATTTGGATCATCACGGTTGCAATCGCTGGCAGGTTGAACTTTTCTGGATGTTTTGCTTTTGTTCTGTGCGAAGTAGTTAATATGGTGAGACCGGACAGACACACACGAACAGAGATAACACAAAGCTGGAAGGAGAACATACTTCAAAAGATTCACTCGCGCTTTCTCAGCAAGGAAAAACGAGCTGAGGTCGCCAAGCCAACCAAGAATGTCGGTGACGACCTTATCCGGTTGCAGCGCCTCCACCTGTTCTTTGGGGAGCATCTTTGAAATGTTGAGGACAGGAGAGGCGCTGGCCCATGAGCCGTCGTAGCGGTAACGTGCGATTTTAAAGATATTGTTGGAGGAAAGGTCTCTTGGCACACAAATGTGCGGTTTTTGAGGGCAGGTCTCCCATCCCAGTTCTTCCAGTTGTTGCCTTCCGGCCTCCGTTCGTGATATCATGCCTAACACGTAAAAGCACGTCCTGTGCAGGTTGAAAAAGAGAACACGTGGTGTAAATGCGCGAACAAAAAAGAAAGAAAGAAATGAGAGCTTCACCCTCGGATGGACAAGCTGTCAGATCGTTCAGCCAGTTGAACAATGTACTCTAACAAGTTTTCTTTCTCCAAAAATGTGAGCCCACCCTCTGAGCTCCCGATATTGCCCTTGGATTATTTTATCGGGATGAGGTTAGTCGAATGGTGACACACATAGACCGAGAAAGCAAACCATAGCCCACAACACAGCGCGGCGCTGAAGTGGAGGAACTTTATCATCTTTAAGCTGGCGGATCATTTCAGGCACTCGACCACTTTTCTCCAAAAGAATGCGACCCTTTTCCGTTTTTGCAAGCTCGCCATAAAAATGAGGAGGGATGTTGACCACATCTTTTCTGTATGTTGAAAAAACAAAAGAGAATTCTGAGTCAGGAGATGAAAAAAGAGGAAAAATTCAACAGAAGAAGGCATTACCGTTGTTCCTTGGAGGAAGAAATCATGGAGGAAGAAAAGGCTTCATCCAGCTTTTGTTCTAAAGCGAGAGTATAAGCAACGTTGCCCGAGGTTTGCCACAGTTCCATCTCTGATTCTATAAAATTGCTTTCAGAGAGAGCTGCGAAGCCAGCCTCGCATGATAGGAATCTAGATCGTAATCAGGAGTTAGCGTGAAACTAGAAAAAGAGAAGAAAATGAAATAGACAAAAAAAAAGGAGAATAAGAAAGAGATAGCACAACAAACCTGAGCATCAAAGACTTTCCGCTTTCCCCCAATGCGAGGAGAGGAGGTTTCTTCGCAATGAGAGAGGATAAGCACTGAATGTCGTCACATGCTTCATCCAAAATCTCAAGAGCCAAGTCCCATACTTTTTTGTTGCTGTCTTGCAATTGTCGCACCAAACTCTCGATGCCCCATGCTGAAAAATCAGCAACGCCCGTTCGCATCAAAACACGAAGATGCCGTGTCGCAAGATAGCGAACTACCTGTGTTCAATTGTGTTATTTTTGGAGAGAGCGCGCGAGAGAGAGCGAGAGAGAGCGAGAGAGAGAAAGAGAGAAAGGGCCAGAGACAGAGGGGAGAGAGAAAGAGCAAGAATAAAGCAAATGATGCTTGCCTTTGAGTTTGAACTTAATGATTTTTGCAGCAATACACGAGCTCCTTCTGACCTGTTTGGAGATAGAGGGGGAACGTGAATAATAAAGGAAAGCGCATAACGTAAAGGAAATGAAGAAGCACAGTACATATTGTAGTCGAGACTCATAAGAATGAGGAAGGAAAGATCTTCCCGTCCTTGCATTTCTACCATCTTGCCAATGTTCTTCAGGATGGTTGTGTCTTTGATAAGTTGCACGCCGGGGCTGTTGCTGCTGAGGGTACCCAACATTGTAAAGTATTCTCGAGACATGGACTTAAGTACCCGTTCTGGAGTTAATAACCGTGTGTTCGCTCTAACGTGACGATCTGCAACCTGTTGATTCAAGGTAAAGCTTTTAGTTCAACACAGGAGACGAAAAGGAATGAAGCGTAACAAAGCAAAAAGAGAAAGCTTACGGCTTCCACTTCCACTCGTAAGAGCTCTTCTAGTTGTTTGATAAACTTGTTCTCTCGAAGAAAAACTACTCCCTCTTCTTGTTGAGTCAACACTTCCAAAACTAAACAAGCTACTCGCACATATTTCATGTTTTCCTAAAAATTAAATTCATTAACGCTAATCTTGGTGACAGAGAGAGAGAGAGAGAGAGAGAGAGAGGAGGAGGGAAAGAATGGTAGAGAAACGCACAACGGTCCAATGAAGAGTAGCAAAAGCGCGATTCGAGGGACTCAAAAAGGAAAGCAAGCGTTTGATAAACTTGGTCCGTAACGTTATGGATAGATGGTCTTTGGAGCGTAACGGTCCCTCCAACACCTCTGCAATGAGATCCCATTGCCACTTGGTGTGGTCTTTGGTCATCAGTACTTGTGTCTGTCTTAGTTTATACTGCAGCTGTGCTTCGTCCATCTTTAAATCAAACTTTCTTTTGACGTCGTCAATTCGGTCCAACCTTCTATCACTTCCTTTCAAACGTCGCCTTTTTGTTGTATTATGTAAGTGTCAGGGAGAGGGGAGAGAGAGGGAGAGAGAGAGAGAGAGGGAGAGGGAGAGAGAGGGAGGGAGAGAGAGAGAGAGAGAGAGGAGTAACCATTTGTTTGCACCAGTGACAAGATAAGAGTCGTAGAGGCTCGCACTGCGTTTGTTGTGGGAGATTTGATGAAGGTTAGCTACCATAGCGCTGGCACGACAACGAAGTCGTGGGTGCACGGTGAAAGAAACGGCATGGGACACCAAACTTGGCAGAGTCTATCCATTCATTCATCAGTTGGAGAACAAATCAAAGGGAAAAAGAAAAGTGAGAGAGAGAGACCTGAAGACGAGCGCATTGCTTTGCAGGAAGCAATGTGTTAGACATATGAAGCAGCTCTCCCAAAAGAATGGTTGCTTTGATGGCAATGACTTTGCCAGGATCTCCCTCCGGTGGAGAATTCTCCTCCAGCTTCTTACCAAAGCTGACTAACGCTTCTATCAGCCCCAAATCCACAAACAACATCAGCAAAGCAGCAGTGTAGTTTTCCATGAGATTGGGTCGTTGGCCATAAGTGCGACTCGGCAACAAAGTTTGATTGGTGCTCCATCCTAACTCTCCTCCGAGACCCATCCCTGCTTCGCCTCCAATACTGCCAAGAGTGCCACCTACAGCGGCTTCGGTTTGGGTGCGATAACGTTTGGGAAAGCGGTGAGAGGAGAAATAATGCAGTACGTCACGCGGTACTTCAATCCGGAATATAGGGAATAAATAATCCAATATAATCTCCTGTGATAAAGCAGCAAAAAAATATAGTAAGGAAAAAGTCAGAGGATGAGAGAGATAATTAAACGCACGTTGAGCTCAGGGTTCGGTAACGAAAGAGCGTCAACCAAAGATTTAAGAGCCAGTGGATCTGCTGAAAGAAAAATAACACCAGTCCACGTTTTTAACATGGTACTGATGGCCTCCAAGCACGCTTCCCAGTAGTCTCTCACCTCAAAACCTTCGGTATCCAATGGTTGCGATGTCATTCCCAAGTTTGTCAAAGCAGAAAATAAAAGCTACAATGAAATTTGGATTGCAAATAAGCAACAGAGCAAGAGAAGAGAAGAGTTGCAAGAGGAAAGGAGAAGAGAACCCGAGCATCGCTTTGGGGGCGAATGTAACTACGTGTGTCAGGATGATCGAAGAGATAGAGAAGAGCAAGAATGAGAGAATCCTGGATGTCTTGATAGATAGGATTGACAGTAGCTTGTATTAACGCTTTTATACCATTCGTTAGAGCAACTACTTGTGGGTTGCGCAATGCTGTTTTCGGTAAAGCAGAAAAGAATGAGTTAGACTCGTGCTAACTTGAGATGGAAAGCAAACAAGAAACGAATGAACAAGAGATAGAGAAAGAAATGGTACATAGGTCTACTAAAGTTTCCAAACAAACTCTGGAATAAGGGTCTTTGCGGTGATCTGCAATGGCATGGATCGTTTGCACGATAGAGCGAGGCAACAACGAGCTGTCAAGCTCCATTATCAAACGGACCAACCGCAATGCCTCTAGTCTTAGCACTGTAGGTTCTGGCTCTTGTTCCATCGATCTTATCATAAATATTATCTTTTGAGTGAGCGAGCGAGGAGAGAGGGAGAGAGAGAGAGAGAGAGAGAGAGAGAGAGAGAGAACAGACAAAAGACGACATAAAGGGAACGGAGACAATAAAGAAAAGAACAGAAGAAACTGAACACAGAGGGAGAGGGAGAGAGAGAGAGAGAAAGAGAGAGAGAGGAGAGATACCTCGCAATGAAGGGGGCGTAATGAAATTGAAAGAGTTGTTGGATAAACTCTTGCGGCCGAGGAGAGGCTGACAGATAAAAACGCAGCACTCGCAGCGTTGCTGCTCGTATGGTTGAGGTGGGGTGTGTCATGGATTTGCGTAAACTGTTTATTTTTAAGAAGCCGGAAAGAATAGAAGAGAGAGAGAGAGAGAGAGAGAGAGAGAGAGAGAGAGCATATGTTATTTAAAGGCCCAACCAAACTCATCATGTGGAGAACAAACCACGAAAGAAAGGGAGTGACGGCTATTTTGGTGGCCTCTTTCGTGTAGAGAGCCAGTATTTGGTTGAGTATCTCGAGCTTCGGTCTCGGATCGATCTCATTTTCTCGTTCTTTGAGGTCGTTTACCAGTTTTGCCACTAAGAAAATAAAAAACGGGTTCAACAAACAAAACAACCAAGAAAAGCTATGTTACAAGGTGGAGAGGGAAAAATTCGGCAACGAGCAAGCAAAACAACAAATGAAGAACGGACCTTGGCTCATCTCTCGTCCACTTCTTTCTCGTGTTCCCCAAAGAACCCCCCCTCTTTGTTCTATTTGTAAATTTTTTTAATTAATATAGCAATAAACCCACCCTTCTTCTTCCCCACCCTTGCTTTGGCTGGCAAAGCAGGTCTCCCTGTTGTGCGGCCCTGCGGCAACCTTGCGCAAGGACATGGTACCCTTCGTAGCGACAGCACACGGGCATGCAGTGAGTGGGAGAGCAACGTTGTTGCGCAAAGACAAAAACTCAATGAGAGGAGAGGACCAAGAAGAAAAGACAACAGGGCAGAATTGAGGGCGGGGCAAAACGAAGGTTAATTTGTTCAGAACTGGGTTGTAAAATTCCTGTAAGAAACAAGGAAGAGGAGGGGAGAAGACGCAACAAAGGCACCAGCAGCCTTCCGCCCGCCCACCCCCCTCCCACTCCCCTACTTCTTTCTGGAAATCTGTACACATAAGCCTATCTATTAATCGCAGAAGCTGAAAGTTTTGCTCCGTTGTTGCTCCCCCACAAAAAAAAAATATTTTGCTTTTATACCACCCACGCACTCGCACTACCACCAAAGCAACAATCTACCCAAGCTTTCTGCTTGAGAATTGCAGTCCTTGTGAGGTAAGTGCTTATGCGGAGGTTTTGGTGGCTGCGGTAGCACCGGCACTGCTACCGGCGCCGCTGCTTCCTGGTGCGGTTTGTACCGGCTGTAGGAGTAATGTGAGACTAAAATAGCGAGAGAAAGAGAGAGAGAGAGAGAGAGAGAGAGAGAGAGAGAGCGCGCGTAGAAGACAAACCGTATAGACTTTTTTGGATTGTCCCCGTTGTCCACCAGTGCTGGAGCCAGCAGAAGCGCTGGGGTTGGTGCTAGAAGCATAGTTTCCGCCATTGGCGGCGCCGCTGCTGTGGCCACGTCTGTTACCAGGATTACCGCCGGAATGGTAGCGGCGGCCGCGTCCTCGTTGGCTGCGGTGAACAGAGGCTTGACCAAAGGTTTCAGCATTCAATCGGCGCTGTTCCGCGTAGGAGGATCTGCGAGACTTGGAGCCACCCTCTTCTTGTTCGCGCATCTTGTCCATAGAATCGCACGACAGGCTATCAAAGAAGGAGGTGCTCTTGTCGTAAGACTTGCCTGGAAGCGGTTTCTCTTCTGCCTGCTCTTCTTCGCCACTTGTGGACTGTTGAAGCACTTCTTCCTTCAACTTCTCTTTGTCAAATAGAGAATTGGCCTTCTCAAAGTCGAACTCATCAAGAGGAATTTTCATGCCGCCACTGCCACTGTATCGGCTTCCGCCACCACCACGCTTTCCCCGACTAGAAGGACCACCTCTTCGCTCACCTCCTTGCGGTTGATGACCTTGTTGGGGTTGAGAACGACCACCTTGTTGACTTCCAGTATGTACAGGACGTTGTTGTTTGCTTCTTGCTCCGCTGTTACCGTTGCCGTTGCTGGTAGGTGCTGCGGTGCCACCAACGACCTCAGCGAGGGTCGGCGTGCCAGAGGAAGTGGAGGAAGAGGGAGCAGGGATGTTGCTGGTAGATGGTGCTGATTGTTGGGCTTCGGTTGGGGCGGGTTGTTGGGGGGTGGCAGTCTCGGTTGAAGACTGGGAGGACGGTTGCGGAGTGGGTTGCTGAGGAGCTTTCTGATCCTCGCTGGGTTTCTGGGTGGGTTCGGAAGCGGCATCAGCCTGGGCTTCAGCTCGCTTTTCTTGGCCAGGGGCTTCTCCTGTCTTGGGAGAAGGGGCGGCAGGGTGGGAGGGGGGAACTTGAGAAGTCTGCTGGGGGTGGGGCTGCTGACCACCAGGTCCGTGGTGTTGTTGCTGTTGTTGCGAGGGAGCTCCGCCTGGCATTTGTTGCGGGGGAAAAGCGCCAAAATATGAGCCATACATGGGATAAGGGTATTGGGCATACATGGGGTGCATCTGCCCAGGGTAGCCACTGTACAAGCTGTGCTGCGGCATCTGTTGCCCTTGCTGAAATGTAGAAACAAAGAAAGCTTAGCAAGAAGTGGGCAAGAAGCGACAAGGAAACTGAGACAAGCACTCGTCTCAAATTTCCCACTTTCGAAATAGCGGGCCTACACCTACCGAAACGTTAATTATGGCTGGATCGTTGGGAGGAGTTTGGACTGGCATTGGGGGTGGTGGCTCACACACTTGAAGGTCCTTGATGTCAGAGCCGCGGAAGATAATAAACTCATACACGTTCGGAGAGGGAGGGATTTGTTGGCCATCCTTCCTTCGTCCTTCCGTGCCAAATGAGCGCACTGTATTTCAAAACATGTTCACTCAAATAAGTGTTCCTGCGAAAATCAAAGAATTGGCCACACACAAAAACAAACACAAACCGTTTTGCAAGGCCACCGTAGACTCCTTGGTGTCAATGGTGTAGAGGATTCCCTCGTAGCGGATGCCACTCTTGGAAATCAAGCTAATTCGGCTACCAATGAACGGGATGCTGCTCATTGTGTAATAATCTGCCCGATGCGGGGGGGGTGGCAAAAAAATCAAATGTAAAAAAAATAGGGAGGATGGTTTGGGGCTACTGCGCTCTCTTCTTGTGTCCTACTTGGCTACGCTTTTGAACAAACCAAAAAAAAAAAACCTCAATAAAAAAAAATATTCTAAAAAAGTTCCACGTCAAAGCTTCAAGGGGGGGGGACACAACGACCAAGACGAGAAGACAAGCAAAAAAAATACCTTTTCTTTGCCCTTTTGTTTATTATTTTTTTTTTTCAAGTTCTTTCTTTGCTCTTTGTCTTGCTAAAATGCGAGGCTTTTCGTGTTCCACTTCCCCGCCCCCACCTTTTGCAGGCACGCGCTGTTTTCGTGAAGGGAGGAGGATGGGTGGATTCTTGGTTTCGCTTTTCGCGAGGGTTCTGCCTGCCTATGAAATTTCAAAGAAAGGCGTTCTGGATATGGGCCTGGACAGGAGAGTGGTCAGGAGCCATGACATGAGATTAGACAGGAGAGAAGAGAATTCACAACAAAAGAAGAAAAGAAGAAAAGATTTTGCGCACAAATGGAGGTGGTGAGCCAAGAGGACGGCGGGCAAAGCGTAGGGGGTGCGCAGGCAGGAGGAGGTGCCGCCGGGCGCAGAATAGAGTTCTCGTTGGCGGCGGCAACTCAGCCTCAGCAGCGGAGCAAAAGAGCAAGAAAGAGTTCCGGGTCATTGGCAAGAGTGAACAACGTCATTCCCGGAGAGGCCATCACCTCTCAAGGAGGCTTTCTGAGGGGACACGGCACTTATGTGGAGGACGGAGAACTGATAGCCACTGTCTCTGGTGTCGTAGAAAGAGTGAACAAGCTCGTTTCGGTGAAGGCACTCAAGTCAAGGTCTGTTGCTGAGGTTTTTTTTTTGCCTTGAGACGGTCACTTTGTTGCATCAGCATCGCTTATTCTTCCTTTCTCCTCCTTTTTTTAAAAACTTCAGATACACTGGCGAGGTTGGGGACGTCGTCGTAGGCCGTATTGTTGACGTTAGTTATCGCTCTCTCTTTCCCTTTTTTTTGTTTCAAATACTTTCTTCCTTCTTCCATCAGTACACTCAGCCACTTCCGTTGTCACTTTTGTGAACAGGTAGCGCAAAAGCGGTGGAAAGTTGATGTCAACGCGAGACAGGATGCCATACTTATGCTTTCATCTATTAACCTTCCTGGTGGCGTTCAGGTGAGACTTTCAAGCGCCTACATTGTTTCTCTCGTTTTTCATTCCCTCTTTATCCTATCATTCACCCTTTGCTTTGTTCCTCTTCCATTAGCGAAGAAGAACCGACTCTGACGCTCTCCAAATGCGCACTTTCTTTGCCGAAAATGACCTCATCAGCGTACGTTATTACCTACATCGCTTCTCTCTCTCTCTCTCTCTCTCTGCAATACTGAAATACTGACCCTTGCTTATTTCTGCTCTTTTCATCTATCAGGCCGAGGTTCAACAGTTTTTCTCCGACGGAGCCATGTCCATTCACACTCGCAGTCTTAAGTACGGAAAGGTCTGTTGTGTCTCGACCCTCTATTCTCGCAGGACTCTCCCACCTCACTCTATCCTGCAAACAGCTTCAAAACGGAGAGTTTTTAGCGGTGCAAGCGTCCTTGGTGAAACGATGTAAGACAACCTTCCACTCCCTGCCATGCGGCGTGGATGTCATTCTAGGCAACAACGGCTACATCTGGATCTCACAGCCAGAGGCTCCTTCCACCGTTCGTTTTTTTTTTTAAACTTCCTCTTTCGCCCTCTTTCATCTTCTTAGTTGAACGGAATTATGCAGGAAAGTGAAAGAGTGATACGCGAAAAGATATGCAGAGTACGAAATGCCATAGTGGCTCTATCCAAACAGTTCTTGAGCATCCACCCAACGACTGTAATGGATGTATACGAGGCGTCTCTTCGAATGCACCCCAAAGACATGCTTCTCCCTGTGCGTACAGTTTTATTTTATTGCCCGTTATTTAGTTTGGTGTTCTGAAAAGAGAGGAAGCTTACTGTTTCTTCCGATATGATGATGCAGGGCAACATCGAAAAGATAACTGCGCGAGCCCAGAATAGACCAACATGAGTACTAATTGTTATTTGCAAGAATGAAAAAAAAAGAGTCCACTTTTTAAAACAGGCTTTGTGAATTAAAAACAGAGGTGAGACATGTAAGAAGGTGCCAATAAGGCGTTTAGGAGGAAGAGGAGGCGCCTCCCTTGGATCCCTTTTGTTCCTCCTTCTCGCTCTCAATCTCCTTCACGATTCTGTCCACCTCCTCATCTGGAAGGTAAGTCAAAGGTTTCTTGTCATACATAACGGCCACATCCAGATTCTTACTTCCGGCTTCTACCACCTATTTAAATGTCCAATACAAAAAGGGTGAGCGGAAAGAGAAAAGAGAGAAAGCAAAATAAGGAGAGAGAGAGAGAGAGAGAGAGAGAGAGAGAGAGAGAGAGAGAGAGAGAGAGAAGACAAACCTCCAAGAGAGCCCTAATGGCCAGCTTGATAGTTTGCTGAGCACTCGCGTCCTCTTCGTAGTTCTTCTCCAGAAATTCTCTCACCGTCTTTGAGTTTCTTCCAGTGGCATTAGCCTAAATAACCAAGAGGAAAGAAAGCCGATGAGTTATACTGCTTTAAACAAAATATATCAGTCCTTCGCTTTTCAAATAACCCACCTTCCATTCAGAGTGTGTGCCAGAAGGATCGGTTTGGTAGAGCTTGGGTTTGCCGTCATCAAAGCCAATAATCAGGGTGGAAATACCAAAAGGTCTCACACCTCCGCTTTGTGTGTATTTCTACATACGTGGAACAGTGTAAGAGAAAGGAGTAAAGTGTGCAGAGCGAGGTGAGAACGTTGACAAAGACAAACACGACATAACTCACTCGTTCATCACATTCAGAGACAAAATGATTTGAGGTAAAAAGGCGCAGAAGAGGAGGTAGAGGTTACCTGCTGCAAGCCAGCAATGTAGCGAGTGATGTAGTCCACAGAGACAGCGTCATCGTAAGAAAGCGCGTAGGTTTGGCAATGCAACCTCGCTTTGTTGACCAAGACGCGCGCATCAGCAGTCAAGCCAGCAAAGGCCAAGCAGATGTGATCGTCCAGCTGTACAATCTTGCGCACGGTCCTTGGGTCCTGCAATTTGGCGACAGACTTCTTCTCCACGCCCAGCACAAGGACATCTTTGCCTCGCACGCCCACCTACATTATTTGGAAAAGAGTGAGTGAAGAGGAAAGAGCCAAGTGTAGATCATTTCTCTTACCGCAGTAGTTCCCTTTCTTACGGCTTCCAACGCATATTCCACCTGGAACAAGTGTCCATCAGGAGAGAAAACAGTAATGGCGCGATCGTATCTGCTCATGGTGATGTTCTTTCGTTCTAATCTTCAACCCCAAAACACTTTTTTTTTCCTCTCTCTGCTTTTTTTTTTCTTTGTCAGCCAAACAAACATTTGTTGGAAGCGCTTGAGGGGTAGAAGTTGGAGAGAACGTCGACAATTATTGTAAAAGTGCTGCGAGGAGTCATACGAGAATATGGCCACGATCGAGGAGAGGAGAGAGGCCATGAGATAGTGTCGACAAAAACACAAGAAACGAAAGGCTGGCGCTACTCAGTGGGTGACGGGTCGATCGCTCTCGAAAAAGGCCACCACTCTCTCTGCCTTCTTCTTGTCCAAGGGTGTGCGAGCGAGTATTTCTGATACGGTGGCTGCAGCGATGCGAGCCATGCTCCCCAGCCCTTGTTGTAGCACCAGGCAGTCATGATGCTTCAACCACGGCATCGCCCTGCGCAAAACCGCGATGGTGATTTGATCACTGTCAATCCTCGCTAAACCCTAGAAGTGATGACATGAAGACACAGTTATTACGCATTGGAATGAGGCGAAGGGTCATCTGAACAAAATCAAATCTACTTACGGCGTTACAGAGTGCCTGCTTTTGCTCAATAGCTTCCTTGGAATGAGCGTTCACCAAAGAGAACACTGTGTCACGCGCGTGCGTTGTGTTGTAGCATGGCACAAACACCGGCATACCTCCAAGTACCCTTTAACCAAGTAAGCTAACAAGGACCCCAACATGCTAATCCTCTCTCTCTCTCTCTCTCTCTCTCTCTCTCTCTCTCCCTTTCTCTGTCTCTCTCCCCCCTCTCACTCCTTTTCCTTCCGTTCTCCTCTTCAAACGAACCCAGCCTGCAAGGCAACAAAGGCACGCAGGCAATGCTGCAAGATCTGCCTGTCGGCGCTGGAGCTGCTGGCATGGGCAGTAGCCGCCTCAGGAAACATGACGAGAACGTAGCTGCTGCCAAAGGTATCCCCAAGGCGAGAGAGGTCTCGCGCCGTCTCCTCGAACGCGCTCTTGCTCATGGCGATGCGTTCCAGCTCCACCACGAAGAAGGCTACACTAGCGAACGTTGGAAATATGTAGTGAGCCTCACACGTTCTCGCCGCTGTTTTGGTGCAACAACAAAACAACAGTCTTGTTAGAGAGACAGAAGAAGCTCCAAAGAGAAGAGAAAGAGAGTAGCAGTGTTACAGAGAGGACGTACGGCGAACTCGGAACACTCGTGCAAGCAACCGGCTGAGCGGTGTCTCCATCATCGATGCATGAACTATCACTGGTGCTTGTTGTTGAGCATTAACCATGGCCAAGCTCGCTGCAGGCGCTCGTTGTTGCGGTTGCTGTTGACAGTGAGGATGTTGCATGGGCTGCTGTGTGTTCGTCTGTTTTTTTTTAAAACTTGTCTATTCTTTCTCTCTCTCTCTCTCTCTCTCTCTCTCTCTCTCTTACCTTGCCGCTACTCGAAACATAAAAAGAACACTGAGGTAACAAAAAAAAAGTAGCAGCGGGCGTGGGTCACCATTTCCAACTACTCCTTTGCTTTGTTGTTTGTGGTTGGGGTTGTTGCTGCTGTGGTCCTCATCAGAGAGCGTCCATGAGGTCCGTGTCTCCATTCTTCTCCAGCTCAGCCCACCGTTTGGCATTGTCGCGGTCCAGCTTGTCGACCAACAGCTCAGCCACAACGTACATGGTGGCCACTCGGATCAAGCCGGTGGCCGAGCCGGACGCCCTTTTCACCAGCACAGGGAGCAACAGGCGAGCGCCCACACGCAAGCAGTCCGTGCCCTCGAAAGGAGGCAGGGCTTGCATGCTGCGGTCGAGATAGATGCCAGCAGCCTCGGCCGCCAATGGAGCAAGGACGTGAACTTGCTTCAGCTTGAGAGCTACCAGCTTAACGCCGGTCTTGATGAGAACCCGTTGCACCACTCGCTTGGCCCATGCCTTGCTTTGGCCTTTGCTCCAGAGGGGTCTGCCCTGGACGGCTTCCTCGAGCAGAGCCACCACGGCGGCCTCCTTGGCCTCTCCCCATTCTTCCTTGGAGATCTGTGCTACCTCCTTTGTTGCGTTCTTGCTCAATCTCCGTAGTCGGCCCGCAAGAGTTTCCTCTTCCTTTGTAGAAGCTTTGAGTCTTAGCCGGAGGCTGTCCTTCTCTTTCTGCTTTGAAGTCTTCTTCTGTTTTGCTGTTTTGGCTTTGACGGCGGAGGGATGGAGTGCTGGAGACATGTCAGCAGCAGGAAAGCAGCCTCCCTGCAGATGTGCTCTGATCGCGTTCGAGCGACGAAGTGCTATAGCGGTGCTACAGCGCACAGCCTTGCCCTGCTCACCTTCCATCTCTTTTGGCTCTTTTCGGAGCAAAAACGAAAACGAAAAGAAAAAAAAAAATAAATATTACAAAAAAGAAAAAACAAAACAGAAAACAAACGAAAGAGGAGCAAAGTATAACCCAGAGAATACTTCCTACAATAAAATAAAAAACTTTTTTCTTTCCAACTAAAAATCCATATCCAAAGTCTCTACTCCCTCCCTCGTTCTTTGTTCTCGCTTGGCGTTCTTTCCTTCTCGTTCCTTCATCCTCATCCTCTGTTTCTTCTTGCTCACTTGATATTTTTGTTTAGCTCGAAGAGCCGCCATCCGACCGTTCAGAGGCCGTTCGGCTCCTCGAGGGGCTCCGGCTGGCGCTCTCATCCTGAGAAAAGTCATCATAGCTCTCGTAGCTGTCCACAGAGACGTCATCGCCCTCGCTCACACGAATGGCAAAGCGCTTGCCGGACCTCTTGCCAGGGTCAAAGGAGGGATCCTCCCCTTCGGAGGAGGAGTCGATGGGGTCATCCGCGTCAGCAGGGTAGATGGCCCTGATGTCAATGTCCTTGATGAGAGGGGGCAGGGAGTAGAGCTTGGTCTTGTTGCGCAGACGGCGTTGGCGGCGGGACCAGAACACCACCACACCGCCCACCAGCATGAGGAAGGCCACCACCAGCACCACCGCCAGCAGCACCCACTCTGCCGTGTCGAGGTAATCCTCGGTGTCGTGGTTGGGGGCAGGGGCGGGGTCGGTAGGACCTTCCTCCACCGGCGTTGCAAAGCGATAGTAGGAGGAGATCTCTCCGATGGCCACACAACGGCAGACGGTGCTCTCGGTGGTGCTCAGCCGGTTGTCCCTCTGGCAGAAGTCGCCGTTCCAGGCGGTGAACTCTACATCCCAGCGGTGGCAGCGAGAGCTAGGCGTTGGGTCGGGCTCCTGGGGAGCCACCTCCTCGGGGGAGATAGTGATGGGGAGGGTGACCAGGGCGGCATCCTCTGTGTCCCGAAGGTAGTCCCTCAGGGAGGTGCCGTCCTGCCTAAAGTCGAGGGTGACGACCGGGCTGTTGATGAGGGCAGCGGTCGGCACAAAGTCATAGGGATTGTTGGTCCAGATGACAAAGACGGCTCCCACCACAGGGTCGGGGAGGTTTTGCAGCTGTGGTCTCAGGGCGGAGGCGTCGTAGACGATGCTCTCATCCCCGTTGGTGAACACCAACGGCAGGTTGGTAGCCGTGTTCTTGACGACCAACATCACAAAGTCAGCTGTGGTGAAGATCACCGAATCTTGTCCGACCAACAGCTCGGAGAGGGCCTGATCAGCAATGGCATAGAGCAGCTCGAACAGAGTCTCTGCCTCCTCTTCCTCTGCCGACTGACGAGCGTCAACAGCTCTGCGAGAAGCAGCACTGGCCGCGCCAGCTTGAATGAGATTGCTGAGGGCAGGCGAGATGTAATCGTTGATGGTGCTGAGAGAGGAGAAGGGAATTAAGGCCTGAAGGGCGGCATAGAGGTCTTCTTGGGTGGCAGTGTCCAGTTCTCGTGGTTGTAAGGTAAGCCGCAAGTAGAAAGCAGCTCTCTGCTTGGTGGATTCTGCAGAGTTATCCGTAATATAGTTCTCCACCAACACAAATAACAAGTCCGCCCTAAGGGCTCTCCTTTGGGCAAGATCATCCTCGCCTGGGGTTTCCACGGGCGTTTGGTTGATGAGATCGAGAATGGTGCTGATGTACTGCGCCATTAAGTCAGTGTTGCCTTTCTCCACAGCTGCAGTGAGTTGGTCCTCAAAGACCCTCTGAGCAAGGACCAGTTGGCAGGATCCATCCTCGAACCTTCCACCAGGACAAGAATCCAAGCCAACGGGTTCAACCTCAAGCGGTGGGAAGAGCTCCTTACGGAAGCTTGCTCCGTAGGCATCCGTCACATATAAGAAGAGAGATATGGGGCCAGGGAACTGAGGACGAGCCACGTTGGCAACGAGCACATTGCTCAGGGAAGGCTGGCTGAGAGGAACCTCGTCCGCTCCGGCCACAAAGAGGTAGGTCCATGGGTAGTCTGCCTCCTCGTCCTCCCAGAGCGAGGCGGTGAGCTTCACAGTCACAAACGCCAGCTCAGGGTCGTCCTCCAGTATCTCGGCCTCAAAGTTACCGCTGAGCGGAGGTTGGTTGATGAGCACGGTGAGGGTAGAATAGCCGATACCATCCCTACTGATGGCCTCCAGAGTGAACGTGTATTTCAAACCAGGCGTTAGAGCGTTCGGAGGGATGACCAACACAGGCGAGGTGGTCGATGTCTGCGCTATCTCAGCCAACGGAGTGAACTCTGGGAACATGGACCACTGGTAGGCGAGGATAGGCGTTCTGGCGGTGGCAATACCCTCCAAGTTGAAGCCCTCATTGGCATTGGCCCGTCCGTAGGCCAGAGGGGTAATCTGCACCAGAGGGATTTGGCTCTGTACCACTTGAATGACGATCTCATCTCTTAAGGGATCTTCGTCCTGGATAGGTGGTGTGGTGTCGTTGAACTCCACGCAGGCACGTCCCACCAAGTGCAGATCTCTTACTTCCAACTTAAAGGTAAAGAAGCCCGCAAAGAAGGTGGAAGGCAAGAATTCCACAACTGGACCTCTCGGCCCAAAGTAAAACTCCTCCAAGGCCTCGCTCATGCATGGAACTTCAGGATCGGAAGTAAGGTGACAGGCCCAAAGGAACTCCAACTCCTCAGGGTCGCGGTCGATAGGAATGGCAGCAGAAGCGTCCAACACTATTGCGGATTGGCGAGCTACTCTTCTACTTCCAGGGGCGATGAACCCTTGGACTGGGGACTTGCCTACCACGATGGTTACGTCCTGATAGTTCACCGCGCTTTGTCCGCTGGCCCCGCCACGAGCCGCCGTGAAACGAATCTTGTAGATGGAGTCAGGCAAGAAAGTGCCGCGAGGGATCACCAGAAGTGGCGTGATGGATAGCACAGGATCCAAAGGAGCTCCTTCGGGAGCATCGATGATGGTCCAGGAGAAGGAGAACGTAACAGCGGGATCCTCCGCGCAGGTGAGGGTGGCGCTGCCTTTGAGGGTTAGGTCCTTGTCGCTGGTCGTGTGAACTACTCTCGGTCCCTCTATCATCACGTTGGGCACAGCCAAGCCAGACTTTTGGACAGAAACTTGTCCGAAAGCGGTCTGCTCATGGAAATTGGTGGCAGTGGCTTGGAATAGGTACTGCGAGCCCGGGATAGGAAGGTCCAATAGGTTTACCGCCGTATCGTTGGTGGCATCTAGGGTGGCCCCTATCACGTCGGCATTGTTCTCTTCACCCGTGGCTTCCACCAGCTCCCAATCCAGCCCATTCACAAACGGACGTCCGCCGGTGCCAGTAGAACCAGAGGCATCCATCACAACGGCCTCGCATTCGCTCACTATTTGAGGAACCACGATAGACACTCGAGGAACGGGTGAGAAGTCTGGCGGGTGGATAGCGTCGGATGTGTTGGCAAAGCCAGAGTTGAGAGCTCGGGCTCGCACGGCGTTCTCCACAATGGCCACGTTCTGTCCTGTCGTCACTGTCTCTCCGCTGCCAGTGGCGGCGATCAAAACAGAGTCACTCTCCCAGTAGCAGAAGGAATCTTTGCCGAGAGCCTCTTCAGCGGTTCCGCTCTCAAAGATCACCAATTGGTCGCAGTCAAACACTCCCTTGGGGCCAGCATCGATGACCGAGGCCGCCCTGTCGGTGGCCCTATCAAAGTAGAAGATGATGTAGGCACCAGTGTTGGACCATTTGACGATAGCGAGCTCGGGAGAAGGTACAGTGGTGTTACAAGAAATTCCAGTGTAGCCAGGCCGGCAGATACAAACACCCTCCACACAGGCGCCATAGCCTCCACAATCGGGGTCGGGAGCACAGACAATGCCCTCAAATTGGACAGAGAAGGGACTGCCCTCGATGTGAGCTACGACAGGGTCGTTCACTTGCACGGCAAGGTCGTTACAGCCAGAAGAAGAGGCAGTGTAAGAGACCGTGTAGGTACCATCCCCATGGTTCGTGAGGTTGTAGAGAAAGTTGGGAATGGGCACTTTGTTTTCGCTGAGTTCAATCACGAGTTGGTCGTCCGCGTCAGCAATAGTGTTTTCACAGCCGTCAAAGGCAGCAATGTCAAAGAGGTTGATTCTGGCCGAGGATGCTCTGCTGATACCCAAGCCAGAGGCTTTAGTGGTGTTAGGAGCAGCGGGACCGGGCGGCATGTACACCTCCAAAGGACTGTTGACTACGGAGACGCCGCCATACGCGGCGGTAAAGGTGTAGTCACCAGCGTAGTAGGGATAATAGGTGACCTCATGGAAGCCATTTCCAATGTAGGTCATCTCAAATGGCACGATCACCACCGTTTCTGCCAGATCGTTAGGCACCACGGTGATAACGACCACCAAGTCCTCGCTCAGAATAGGCACGGTGTTGCCACAGCGATCCCTCGCCTCCACCAAGAAGTCGAGGTTGGTGATACACACCCGTTGGGAGGTAATGCCATCGCCCAAGATGATAGAGTTAGTAGGATCAAAGATGAGGTCATCAATGGTAGAGTCGATGGAGAAGGGGCTGCCTTGGATGTGTTCCCCGCCGATAAGGATATTGAGAATGTACGTTCCAGTACGGAACGGGAAGTACTCGATCGTGTAAGTTCCGTCATCATTGTCCGTCAAAGTGTAGTTAACTGGATTCTCCACTACACCAGGTCCTTCGAAGATGATCTCCAGCAACTCAGCATCCCCTCCTTGCGTGGCAGGATTGTTACAGATATCACGGCCGAAAACAGTGATAGTGTAGTTGATAGAACAGGCAGTAACTTGGAAGTCGCCATACGCGGCGGTGTGGTCAGAATGAATAGGCCCAGAGCGCACAAAGACGAGGAAGGGACTGGATTTAATGGGTACTAAGGTCTGTCTCTCTGCCACGTCGATGACATAGTCGCCAGCATCGGTGGTGCTGTAGGTGACCGTATAGGTGCCATCGTTGTTGTCAGTGATACAAAGCTCAGGTCGACAGTCAATATTGTCCTGCGCATTAGATGCAAGCAACTCTCCAGTATCCCTGTTCCTGATGCTGATGTCAAAGAAGAAGCCACCAGTGGTTGCGTTGTTGCCTTGTCTATCTTGCTCCTGAATGAAGAAGATGCCCTCTCCATTGGGGCAGGCGCTCTGTGCGTCAGAGATACCGGGTCCGTAGGCCACAAACACCTCCGAAGGAAACACGAAGGGTGTGTGGAAGGGATTCTCGATGGGCTCGCCTTCCACAGAAGTGATGGTGAGGTTGTACTGACCTCCTAAATCAGCCGTGTAAGTGGCTGTGTAGAGACCGGTATTAGGATCATCGGCCACCACGGTTTGGGTCACGCCGCGTGGACCCACCATCTCGAAGGCAAACTCGGTACCACCAACAGTGACGTTGTTGCCGAAGCGATCTTTGCCTTGAATCTGGAAAGTCTCAGGAATGTCCGCAAAGCCAAACTCAAGACCGGTGCCATCAGGGGGAGGACCGTTGAAGGCAATGTATCTACTGATGTCAGGCTCAGTGGCCACCACGGCCAACTCAGGCGTCTCACAAAATGCTTCTCTATTGGGAAGAGTGCCGTCCAAGCGCACAAGAGTGATGTCAATGTCGTAACGTCCAGCCTCTTCCACGCGGTAACGAACGGTATAAGTGCCATCCAGATTGTCCTCCACAGAAAGGGCAGGGGTGGTGGTGGTAGGACCACGCAACAACACCTCCCACGTGTAAGCCCTATGGCTGGAGGTCCTCAGCTCTCCAAATCGGTCCACCGCTTGAATGAACATGGCGGCATCCTCTCCGGCCACAGCCGACTGGGAGCCCTCTCCATAAACATAGCTGTCGCAGGCGCTGACATCGTTGGGAAGTCCTCTCCAGCAAAGGGAGTCCTCCTCCACCACAAAGGTAACAGGCGAGGGCAAGAAAGTGGGCGAGGTGGCAATGCAGAAAGACTCAGCCACTCCGTCAAACGAATCTCCAACAGTGAAGCCCGGTTGGATCTCCGCGTCTTTGCAGGACTCGAAGAAGGCGTCACAAAAGTCGGAGCACATGTGGAAGATCAGGTCTCCCTCGGAGGTGGCGTTGGCGGTCTGAGTGACGTAGATGCTCTGACGAGGGTCACAGGTCAGACCGCAGATCATCAGCTCCAAGTTGGCCAAACACTCGGGGAAACCCTCAAACAAGGGTTCGGCCACGCTGGTCATGTACTCCTCGATGGCCTCGGTATCCTCCCGGCTACAGCAAGACGTCTCAGAAAAGTCTTTGCACAAAGTCAAATCCTCATCTCTCTGTTGAAGAAGAGGCACGGAAAGCAAACGTAAGAAGTCGGAATGAGAGAAGCGAGAGAGAAAGAGAGGAGGAGAAGAGTGAGAAGGGAAAGGAGACGAAAGAAAGGTCTGGCTTAAACAAAGCTTTAAAAAGTAAGGTGAGCGTGGTTGTGTGAACGTACGTTAGGATAGTAAACTTCTTGTCCCTGTTCCACAGCCCTGGGCTCTTGAATAGGGCAGAAAGTGCCCTCTGCCAGCTCCACAGCGATGGAAGGACCAACTTTACCATTGACACTGGCTTCGATGGTGTACACACCAGGAGCCGAGCTGCGGTAGCAGACATCGTAATGGCCGTTGCCATTGTCCACCACCTCCCCGAACACCAACTGAGAAGGTTCTCCTTCCTCCTCCGTCGTTCTTCCCTCCAGCGTGATCTCATCGCCGCCGAGCAGTCTGTCGTTGTCGAACACGTCTCTAGTCTGAACGGTGAGACAGTACTCCAGTCCGCTGAAACCTCTAAAGGCCCCACGACCGCTGTACTCCACGTTCGCCGCCACGCTCTCTCCCTCTCTTCCACGGAAGCAAAAAGAACCCTCCTCTCCCTCTTCCTCTCCCGAGAGGACCACCGTCTCGTAGCCACCCACCACCAAGGTCGCGCAAAACTCCTCCGGGGTGTTGAAGAGCGAGCCAACGGTGTCGTTGTTGGGGTTGGGCAGGAAGGTGGCGCTTTGGCAGCTGTCGTAGAGGTCGGCGCAAAAGTTGTTGCAGAGCGTGATGCTCTGCACCTCCTCGTTCACAAACGTCCCCATGAAGGGGGAGCAGTAGCGTCCGCAGGCCAGCACCTCAAAGACCAGCTGGCAGGTCTCCCCTCCTGCCGCAAAGTCGAGCGTGGCGCTGAGCGTCTCCAAAAACTCGTCCACCACGCGAGTCTCTCCAGCGGTACGGCAGCATGAACTTCCATCGTAAAACTCACACACCGGAAGTGGCAGTGGTGGCTTTCAGAAGCACAAGAAAAAGGTTGGGTGAGCGTTTGTGTTGAAAGTGTTCCTCCTCTCTCTTGGGATAAGATAATAAAAAGAGATGCAATGATTAAAAGCGTACCTTATTGATGCCGTACGGGTTAAAGGGGCAGCTGAGGTCATCGGGAACCTCTTGCGAGCGGATGTAGGAAGCAGTCGTGATAAGGGCAACCACTCCAATGAGAAGGATCGTAGAAAAGCCCTTCGTCCGCATGCTGATGTGGCGTGTCCTCCTTTCGATCTACGTTTCACCGCTTCAACTACCCAACCAATCTTTATCTTATTCGCCGCTCCTCTTTCTTCTGCCTCTGCTTTTACTTTCCTGCTCCTCTTTCTTCTTGTCCGTTATTTTGTTCCTCCTCGGGTTTTCTTAGCGGTCCTCGATCCAAGAGAAAGGTCGCTCAAGCAAAGGAGGGAGCACGCTCGGACGCTCAGCCTTTCTTTTTTTGGATTTTTTTTGGTGTTATTTCGTTAAATTTTTCTTTTATCAAAACTTACTTTTTTGTTTTTCTATTTTTTTTGATTGTGCAGCAGCTTGTTGTTCGTCTTGTCTTTCGTTGTGAGGCCTCCTCATTTCTCTTTGAAGCTTCCCAAACAGCAGAGTAACGCTATTGGCCGGTTTTAACAAAGTCCGATTTTTGTCGACAAAATGCTTGGCATTCCTCACATTCCAACAGCGAAAGAGGCGAAGAGGCGCCACCACTAATTAGTTGGCCTTGTCCGCTTTGGAGAACTTGCCAAAGTGCCGGTAGATCGGGTACACCGCAGCCAGCACGCCCAGTAGAACGAGGGTCATATATACAGGGGCCATCAGTCGAGCGTGGTAAGCGCTCAGATCATTCTCCCAAAGCTTCCCCTCGTAGTAGTGCGTGTGCGCCGCCTCTTTTGTTTTATAGCGCATCTCTATCTCGCTGGTGAACGAGAAGTAGTTGAGCCACACCCTCACACGAACTAAGTCCCCCTTTCCACGCCACGCCGGAACTCCATGTTCAGTGTGGATAATAAATACGTCGGGCAGCGCACGAAACTTGTACCCAGCCGAGTTAAGTTCCATCGCGTGAGAAACTTTGTCAAAGCCGTAACCAACAAACCGTTCGTCCCATCTAAAATAGAGAAATGAGGGAGCAGAGAGAAGGCAGAAAGGATTCATTAGTGGAGAAACAGTTCTTGCTCCTCTGGGGAGTAGGGGCTTACCCAGGTGCGTCTTTCCGAAGCAGCATGTATGGCTCGTAGTCCTTCTGATGCTTAATATCGTATGCCTCCTTTGAAACGTACCACTTGGCATAGTTTGTAGGTCCATGGGCCGGATACCATTTGTCTCTATGAACTTGCTTAATGTATCCATTGCGAGCCATTTCTACCAGCTTTTCCTTTGTTTGGGGCATACTCAGAAGGTCCACGTTTGGCATCTCGAACGCAGGCACCACAAAAGCCGTGTGCGGAATGTGGAGTTGCATCCACATCTTTCTGTTGTCAATTCTCGCTGTTGGTATTTCGATTTTGGAGGAAGGGCGTGAACAAAAGGAAGAGTGACTACCGTAGATTATCTCGAGCACCAAAGCTGGTCACAAAGTCAACATCAAGGACTAAAGCATGACCCGTACGGCTTCTGTTCATCGCCACATTACGCAGAGTGTTGACCGGATACAAACCCAAGGTATGAAATCCATATTGTCCCTATTAACCATAAATACTTCGGTTAGATGTTTGAGAGGGAGGGAGAGGGGAAGAGAGAGAGAGAGAGAGAAGGAGCGACCTCTTCATTGCTGAAAACGAGATGAAAGTCCACGTTGTTTCGCACCATTTCGGAGGAACTTTGTAGTTTCTTGATTTCCATTATTTCGCTTTCCGGTCGTAACAAGAAGACGGCAGCGGAGATAGGACCGCCCCATGTCTCTGCCATCAACCGAAGGGCATACAGGCGATCTGTTGTAAGCTGAGTAACTATGGCTACGTCATCATATTTCTGAGAACGGAGATAGCCAGGAGTGTTTTTTTTCAAAGCTTCGTTTAGCATAAATAGAACGGAAAACGAAAGTACCCGAAACCTACCGGTTCATTCAAGGCAGGGAGGGTCTCTCGCCGTTCGCAACATCCCAAAGCCACAGGCATCGGGTGATGCAGATACTGGCATTCATCCACCTGCCATCCTGCGAATATTACATGGGGTGAGCGTGCTCCTCCATCACCACCTAGGCCCGCTTTAAAGGAATAAAACGAAAATATACTCACCGGAGACCTTGTCTTTGGCCCAATTTGAGACTGTAAGAGAGATATCATCGAACCAAACGCTGCCTGTGTGCTGATAAAACAACACATAAACGCTGACAGCTTCTATGGGCTTCACCGGTGGCACCACCAAACACTTTTTCTGCCACGAGTGCGTGCCTGTGTCAAACTCCAAGCTCTGGCCGTAAAGAAAAGTGCCATCCTGGTACTTAATATCCATCGAGACAGAGTAACCAGAGTCCATGTTGCCACTGACGCCTTTGGCCCTGCTCCAGGCAGCGAGGGTCAACGGTGTGGAGGAAGACTTGTTGAGAAACACCCACTGAGCGGCACCCCACTTGTTGGCCTCGTCAGGAGAGCTAATGGACAGGCTGCGATCCCCTTGATGGCTAGTCGCAGACGAATGGGTCAGCGAGTAGGCCATCATCAACGGCTCCCATGCCACTGCCCATTCTTGTTTCTTTTTCGTGGCTCGTCCTCCACCGGTGTTGGCTCCTCCAAAGGATATCTCTTCGCGGATTAGTTCAAAGGAGGGATTGAATAGGAGGTTGTCAGATTCGCGACCGGGAGTGGTGATATGTCGAGAGCAGGAGGCGAGCACTTCTTCGCCACTAAGCCGAGCATTGGCGATCTCCAGTTTCGCCTCGTAGATAGTGCCTGGTTTTAGGTCCTCCACTCGCTTGGATAGTTCAGTGCCTCTGTACACAAGTTTCTGCGTTGCAAGCATTTGCTATCAGTATAAAGAGGGCAGATGGTCCAGAAGGGAAAGAAGAAGCGGAAGAGACATACCTGAGTTTGAGGAGGGTATGCAGGACCAACATAAAGTCGATATACAATGGAAAAGGCAGATGGTAGATGTGCTGGTTGGCTCCAAAACACGTCCATAGCGAAGGGAGAGAGCGAGTGGAACATTGGACAAGCCCAGTGTCTGTTCTCCTCAACGTCTTCCCAATCTTTGTGCTCCTCCTCTTGCCGTGTCGCTGTCCCTGTTGTAAAAACAGAAGAAGCAAAGCCACTCACTCGCGTTCCGTCCCACCGAACCCAAAACAGCAGCACCACGGTAAATATCGTAGCCACGACTGCAACCTTTTTCCAGCTCCAGTCGCCCTCCAACCCAATACTCCACTCTTCATCCTCATCTTCCTGGTCTTCTTCTTCCTCTTCTTCTTCTTCATCCTCGGGTCCATCCTTTTTGTTCGCCTCCTTTGCTCCCCATTCCCTTGTTCTGCGCCATCCGCCACCTTCTTCCTCATCCACAGCAGCCATTCCCTCTTTTGCAAACATTCGCTCGGGGCACCCTGTGGTTCAACAACAACCGCCAGCCATCCGGTTCAGCGTTTCCTTCCCTCCAGACCAGCAGAATAGACCAAGCTCGGAGCGGCCGCTCTTGTTTAGAATAGCTCCCCCAATGGGGCCGAGGGGACACGTCCCTTCGCCAAGAAAAGCTTTTTTTTCTCTTCCATCTCCTTTTTTAGTCTGCTCCATGACGACACGGAGTAACGACCTGCCCCTTCCTCTCGCAGGAAGCCCCAAAAGGGGGGAAAACATCGACAGCAAACAGGCCACCGCTGCAGAGCTGTGTGAGGAAGGGGAGGGGGGCCTTCGAAGTAGAGGGGGGTGGGATCCTCAGGGGCGAACGATGAGGTACTCCCCCTCCTCTTTTTTGTTTTTTTTTTTTCACAACTTCAGACAATAATTATTAACTTTCGGTTGTTTCTTCTCGCAAAGAAGAAAATGCAAGGTAACCCAAGTTCGCCAACCGAGGCCGTGCCCGACGAGCTGCTGGCCTACATACTATCGCCGGAGGTGCTGGGGGTGGAGCATGTGGGCATAGCTGCCAGGACCTGCCGCCGATGGTACAATAGCGTGCCTGCTCACCAACGGAACAGGCTCAGCCGACAGGCCGTCTCTCGTTCCATCCCTCTGTTGCGGTGGGCGCTGGAGAACGAATTACCTTGGCGAGGGAGGACGCCCTACGAGAACCCCTGTGCCATAGCGGCTGAAGGAGGCCACCTGGATGTGATCCAATGGGCACGCAGCCAGGAACTGCCTTGGAACTCGTTTACCTGCAGGCAAGCAGCTTTGAGAGGCCATCTAGAAGTGCTACAATGGGCCAGAGAGAACGGTTGTCCTTGGGATCCTAGCATATGCGCTAGCGCTGCCGCTGGAGGTCACCTGGAGGTGCTCCAGTGGGCCAAAGAGCATGGCTGTCGTTGGGACCCCACCACTTGCAGCAGTGCGGCAGCAGCAGGCCATCTGGAGGTGCTCCGGTGGGCCAAAGAGAACGGCTGCCCTTGGGACGAACTTCTGGGCTGCATGGCCGCCAAGAACGGTCACTTGGAGGTGTTGCAATGGGCCGTGGAGCGGGATTGTCCCTTAAGGTCATGGACCTGGTGTTGGGCCGCCTACGGGGGCAGCTTGGAAGTACTCAAGTGGGCCAAAGAGAAGGGCTGCTGCGACTGGGGTGATGGCGAGATGGTCTGCAGAGCAGCGGCTAGACGAGGTAATCTAGAGGTGCTCCAATGGGCCAGAGCGAATGGGTGCGCTTGGGATGAGGGCACCATGCTTGCGGCGACAGAGGGAGGTCACCAACCCACCCTGCAGTGGATGAAGGAAAACGGGTGCCCCCAACCGACCCACTCAACGCGACGGTTGATGAAGGCTCACAAGCTAAATCCACCAGGCTTGTAGGGACTGGAAGCCAAGCACGTGGCTGAATGGAGGAGGAGAGCTGTAAAAGTAATTCTTGTTTAATACAGTAAAAAGAGATTTTCAGGTCTACGACGACCACCCTCTGCCACGACGACCGCCTCTTCCGCCACCCCGTGAGGATGATGGTGGTGATGCGGCACGCCTGTGCATTTGTGCTTTGGCTTGACGACCTGTGGGCGGGAGGTTGGCGCTACGTTTGGCCGGTTGGTCGCGTTGCTTATCACCAGTACCGCAGCGATAGATGTGAACCTTGGCACCGCCTATGAAAGCGGAGGAGCTCGAAGAGAGATCCAAAGCCAACGAGACCGAGTTCTGATGAGCAAACTCAAGGAAGGCATACTTGGCCTTGGAGAAGGAAGCCTTGCGCTTGTGGTCATGAATGCTGACATTGAGCACCACACCACAGTGGTTATCGTAGAAGAGCTTGGTGATGGCCTCCTTGGTGACCTTGCCAGGCAAGGGCGTAATCCAGATGCTGCGCGCCACTCTTTCAGGGTCCAGCAGAGCAATGCGACTCACCAGATCAAACTCGATGCTCTGAGGGGCTGCTTTGAGGGTGTCGGAGATGAGGAGGAGGGTTTCGTCCTCAAAGTCGTTACCAGCAAGGGAGAGCTTGGTGACGTTGGAAGCAGCCACAGCCTTGGCAATAGCTACAGAGCCGTTGTCCTTGATGAAGTTGAGCTTGACGGCCAGCTCCTTCAGGCTCTTGTTATCCTGAAGGGCCTCGGCCAGAGCCAAGGCTCCCTTATCTCGGATCCTGTTCAGGCCAATGTCGAGAGAGGTAATGGTGGAGTTGGTGCGGAGAGCGGTGGCTATCTCAATGGCTCCATCCACATCGATGAGGTTACCAAACAGGTTGACAGTGGTGATGCTTTTGTTGTTGGCCAGCATTTTAGCCAAGGCCCTCGCTCCTGACACGCCGATGTGGTTGCCACTGAGCTCGAGGGTGGCGAGGGCAGAGTTATGTTCGAGACCAGCAGCCAAGGCCTTAGCTCCTACTTTTCCAAGGTTGTTACCGCGGAGGTTGAGGTGGGCGAGGCTGCGGTTGGTCTCAAGGGCCAGACTGAGGGATTCTCCAGCTCCGCTGTCCAGCTTACAGTTCTCCAAGTTCAGCGTGACCAAGGACTCAGCAATGACAACGATCTTTCCAAGGACCTTGTTGGCACTGTAGCCCAGGTTATTGTCAGCGAGGTTCAGCTCTATCAGGCGGAAAGAGAATTCTTTCTCCACTTCTTTGACCTTGTCCATCAACTCCATGCGCTTGCGCTCTTTGAGGGCGGAGGCGTTTGTCTTGGCAGCGTCGCCCTGCTCGTCCTTCTTTTCGAGGAAGAGGGAGGTGTACAGAGTCTCCAGATAAGAGCCCGAGATGTTATTCTTCTCGAGGATGAGGGAGGCCAGGGACTTATTGGTGGCGAGGGCATTACCAAAGTTGCCTAATTGACTGGCGGCAAGAGAGCCAGTGTTGCCCAGATCGAGGGTCTTGAGGCTGCGGTTGTGAGCCAGTGCCTCGATGGTGGTAGGGTAGAAACTGCGCGCTATTTCTGTCTTCCAGAGGTTGAGCGACTTGAGGCTCATGCTGATACGGAATAGTTTAGTCAGAGCCTCAGCCAGGTCCGACTGGTCAGTGCCGGATGGGCTTGAGACGGACACACGGGAGAGGTTGAGGCTCTCCAGGCTGGGGCTGAACGCCAAGTTGTAGATAACGGCGCTGAGACCCCTAAAGTCCAGCGGATTTTTGGAAAGGTTGATGTGACGCAGTTTCTTGTTGGCCAAGAGGCCGTCTGCCAGCTCCTTAGCGGCGGTGTGGTCCATGGAGCAGTTACTCATGTTCAAGTAGGTGATGCTGGGATGGTCCCACAACACGGAGGCAATGCCCTTCACGCCCTCAAAGCCCAACGAATTGCCCTCCAGAATGAGGGTAGAGAGAGAGGTACTGCTGAGGATACCCGGTGCAAGGATCTTGCCATCTTCTCCATGAATGCCGGCGTAGGTCAGGTCCAGGGTGCGCAGGCTGTTGGGGTTGTTCTTGAGGCCCTTTACCAGAGCGCGACAACCTTTCATACCGAGTCCTCCGTCGGGCCCTTTTGTCAGCTTCAACTTCTCCAAGTGGTGAAGACGGCTGAGGAGGGCAGTCAAGTAATGGAAGCCCGACTTGAGCTTTTGGGGGGAGAAGAGGGAGAGTTCCAAGATTTTCAGAGAGGCAGAGGAGAGATCGAGGGTCTTGTAGAGGGCGGGAAAGTCGGGGTTGTTGCTGAGAGAGCCAACCAGATCCTGAAGGTTGTTCTGGAGGTAGCAGTGCTTCCAAGGGTAAGGCAGTTGCACCGGTTCCAGACCCTCGACCTTGGTTTCCTGCGGGAGTGTCTCCAAGCCCCACCTGGACACGCAAAGCTCTTTCCACTTCTCTTCTACATTGTGTAGCGCGCCGGACGCAGCAGAAGATCCTCCCTCCACCTTTTGCTTGTCCTTCTCTGCAGAAGGTTCACACTGAGTTTCCAACGGCACAATGCGCTTCAACGACTCTTGCGCGAGCTCCTCGGGGGTAGGGACACGTGGCCCTTCTACGCCGTGGTATCCCTTCAGGCGAGAGTTGGTAACGCATTGTCGGAGCCACACCTTGAGCTCTTCATCACTCGTGATGGGCAAGCCAAGATGAGCAAAGAAGTCGTTATGGTTCTTGACCTTCTTGATGGAGCGGAACGCGTTCTGCATGTCGTCCACCATCTTCACGGAGGGTCGGCCCAGAAGGCTCTCGTAGGCTCTGGCGATGGAATCAATGTTGCCGCCAAATGGCTTCACCACATTCTCCAAGAAGTACATGTGGAACATGATCAACCGGTGGCCTACGATAGAAGCACCAAAGGTGATGTTGATACGCTCCTTGTCGATTGCTGAGTCGGCTTCCTCCTTGGCCAGCTCCGGATAGTCCTTCAACACCCAAAAGACTTGTCTCTCCAACGACTCTTGAACAACCAATTGGGCTACATCCTTCCATTGGGTGTCCGGGCAAACAGAGAGGAGAGTCAGGAACTCTCCAAGAGATGGGAGCTTGTCCTTGTGCCTTCCTTGTGCGTCCTCCAGAAAGGTCTGCACGGTCTTGCGGCATTGCTCCAGGAGTTCTGGATATTCCTGAAGAAACTTTATGAACATTTGATGAAAGGCGCAATAGCCTTCCAGCGCCTTAATGGAGGCGTGGATTTGTCCTTTCATTATTTGGCCAATCCTGTTTCACAAAAAAGTGGTCAGAAGATCCAACCAACTTGCAAGTTTAACAGAGAAAAACAAATAACAAAGATGACGTACATGGTGCTCATCAGCTTAGGGAACACAGTAAGCGCCATTTCTGGCTTGAAGCTCTTGGTGTTGCCAGCACAAATCATGCTAAGACTCTTTTTGGCCAAGTGGAAGGCCTGCTTGCCATGCTCCTCATTGATGAAGACAGGCATCCAGTGCGTGAATGGCTCGTTGATAGAGCTCTTGCGGATTCCATCCCTCATGAATGCACGAATGCCAATCAGGTCCAGAGGGGTGCTGATGTCTTGAATATCACCGGTTCTTCATTGACGATTTAGCGATGTCAGCAAAGAATGAAACAAGCAAGAGAATAGTACAAGAAAGTCCATTGAATGTTTACCTGATGTTTTTGGTAAAGCTGATACCAAAGCCCAAACAATCCTCCACAAAACTCCTCTTAGAGTGGAAGCACAGAAGCTCCTCTTTAGTGAGTTCAAGCTCCGATTTAACCATCGTAAAGCTTTCCTTTTCGTGAGCAGGAAATGCTGGCCAGGAGCGCAACGGGCGATGTGGGCAGTGTTTGCAGCTGTAGTTGTTAGCCTGGAGAGAGGGAGAGTTAGGCCTTTAAAAAAAAAGATAATGAAAGGAACAAACCTGCTCGATGGCAACGCGGCAGTCTTCGGGTTTGATAGTGGGAGACTCTTCGAAGAGGAATGACTGCAGTTGGATCAAGATCTTCAAAAGAAACAAATATTATTTGTTACTCTTAGAAGCAAGAGAGAATGAGAGAAGCATAAGCGGTACCGATTGAGCAGAGTAAGCAGAGCTCCAGCCAATGTACTTTTCCTGCTCATCACCTGGTTCCAACATGTCCAAACAAATCTTATCGCCAAACACGTTGGGATGCTTCAGCGTTGTGCTTTATACCAACCGAAAAAGAAAAGAAGGGGTTGCTGTAAGTTCAAACATTCTGCTCCTTTCCTCCTCTCCTCTCCTCCTCTCTCCTCCCTCTCCTCTCTCTCTCTCTCTCTCTCCACGCTCTCGCTTTCTCTTCACTCTCTTGGCTCTCTTTGCTTAGTGCAAAGCGATAGTTACCATACGGTGACGCTTGGTGGATCTGAAAGAAGAAGCAGCTGGCATTAGTCTTTGCAAACAACAGAGCCAGGTTTGAAAGCATACCATAAGGATAGGACAAAGGGAACTTGAGGATAAAGTGGAACACGCCTCCTTCATACATGCTACCCTTTGGACCTCTAATGTTACAATGCCACACGAACAGGTCCTACTCAAAAAGTACCGAAAGCAAAACAAAGAAAAATCAGCTGCTGAGGAACTAACTGGAAAAAAAAAGCACACAAGGGTCCAACCTTCTCGAGAGGTGAAGCCACAACACCAACGGTGGGCACGTCGTTCTCTCGAATGGCTTTGAGGTCCTGCAGCAGACGCTTCACAGCAGAGGTCTGAGCCTTGGCGGCTTTGGCGCCCAATTCTGATTTTTGCGGTCTCCACATCTTTCAAAAAAAAACACTCTGCGGCTTGGGTTCTTTGCTTTTCCGATTCAATGAAGCTTGTTTGTTTCAAACAAGGGCGATCAATGCGCTCAACACGTACGACTGACTATTGTTTCTAGCCAAAAAAAAAAAAGAAAGAAACAAAGGCAAACAAGAGAAACAAGCGTTGCGCTCTGCTGTTTCGTGAAAAGCGCCGCATTCTTCGTTTTTTTCAATTTGTAACACTCCAATGGTATGATTTTAATGCTGTGATCGATCTGCATCCCGTTAACCTGTCAGCCCGCAGAAGTCCGCAGCAGAAGAGATGGTGGCTTGTTGGTGATGAGCCATCAAAAAAAAAAAAATCACCAAAAAATGCCTTCCCGTTCGCGGGCAAGGCAAAGTTGCATTTGATGGAAGATGGGGAGGTCATACCAACAATGGAAAACTGAGAGAGTGCCTGTAATGAATGCAAGAACAACAAATTTTACACTGGTGGTATGAACTTCCATTGCATTTGAATTTTAGGAGCTAAAACTACGCACGGGCTTCATTCAGCTCATCCACGAATTTTAAGCCCAGAACAGAGAGATGCAGGTTTCGTTTGTGGGTCAAAAAAAGAAATTTTTCGAAGAATTATTTCAAAATTCTGTTCTCCAATGACAAATCAAACCAGCTTGGGCCAATAGCCATGAACAATTGAAACAGAAGAAGAACAGAACGAGCAAGAATGCAAGCAGAGAAAAGCAACAACAGCCCCGTGGAGGGAAGTTCCTCTTCGCCCTCTGACGGGAAGAAGATGCCGGTGTGTCTAATGATGATAGGAATGGCTGGTAGTGGGAAGAGCACCCTTTTGCAGGTAATCCGCGGAGAGGTTTTGTCATTTTTTTAAAAAAAATATAATCGAATTCTTTGCTGACTTTTTTCTTGTTGCAACAAAACCTTGTAGCGCCTCAACTCTTACTTGCATCAAAACAAAAGCACCAACTACGTGATCAACTTGGACCCTGCAGTGTTGAAGCTGCCGTTCTCAGCGAACATCGACATCAGGGACACCGTCAAATACAAAGAAGTGATGAAACAGTAACTTGCCCCTTAACTGGCCCTCTCTTCTCTCTTCTCACTGGTTCATACTCTATTTCATTTAAAAGATACAACTTGGGTCCAAACGGTGGCATCATGACTTCCCTCAACCTCTTTGCTACTCGTTTTGACCAAGTAATTGAGTATGCTGAGAAGCGAGCCCCTGAACTGGAGTACACACATTCTCTTTTCCCTTCTCTCCTCTTCTTCTCTCCTCCTGTCTCACTGTTTCAAACCATCATGTGAAGTTACATACTAGTAGACACTCCGGGCCAAATAGAGGTCTTCACTTGGTCCGCTTCGGGAACCATCATCGCTGAGTCTTTGGCCTCCTCCTTTCCCACGGTAATCATCTACGTTATGGATACTCCTCGCAATGCCAGTCCCACCACCTTCATGTCCAACATGCTCTACGCTTGCAGGTATCTCGCTCTTCATTACTTTGAAGAATCTGTCTACTCTCTCTCTCTCTCTCTCTCTCATTAATGGGTTTATGTTGCAGTATACTGTACAAGTTCAAATTGCCGTTCGTGGTAGTGTTCAACAAGAACGACGTGCTAAAGGACAACTTCCTGGTGGAGTGGACGAAGGATTATGAAGCTTTTCAAGACGCTCTCGTCTCCGAGACAAGCTATATGACGAGCCTTGTGCGTTCCATGAGTCTCGTCCTGGAAGAGTTCTACAACAATCTTCGGGTTTGTTCCTCTCTCGTTCTCTCTCTCACAAAAAATAATAATTCCAAGAGAATAACTTACGGGTTGGTTTTAGACGGTAGGTGTATCTGCAGTAACTGGTGCAGGAATGCCAGAGTTCTTCAACGCCGTTGATGATGCCGCCAAAGAATACTACGAGTGCGTTCTCATTTTCACTTCACTCCACTTCTCTCTCCCTCTCTCTCTCACGTTTAAATCCACAACTAAGACAAACAAAACAAACAAAAAACCAGCTACTACAAGCCACTGTTGGAAAAAAAGAGAAAAGAAAGGGTTAGTACCTTAAGAATAGAAAACGTAAGTTTCCAACTCGCTAACCTCAAAAAATAAATAGGAGGAGCAAGAAAAGCAAAGGCAACAACAAGCATTAGAGAAGTTAAAAGAAGACATGAAAACCAGCCGCGGAGACAAGGTAGTGTTGGACTCTGCCAAACTGAGCAAGGAGGCAGAAGTGCAGCGGTTTCACCTGAATCTCAGCGACGAAGAAGAGGAAGAAGAGGGCGAAGGAATGAACGAAGAAGAAGAAAGAGCAGAGCTGGAGGCCTTGAAGCAGTTCCTGCAAAAGGATCAGTCTTCGTAATTACAAGTAATAAAAAGAAAAGAAAAGGACAACAAGAACAAACAACGGTTTTCCTGGTTGTGGATGGATGTTACAGCAACTTCTCCTTAAAGACCTTCTCGTTGGTGTAGACGAGCTTCCTTCCGGCAATGGGCAAGTAGAGCACCAAGCTGTACAGCTTGCCGCTACCTTTCAGCACATCGGCGTGCACCTCCGCCACGTCCTGCTCTCCCTCCGCATAGTAGACCACCTGTAGGTGCTCATTGCCCCTCTTGTCGGTGTACTCGGTCCACTTGACGTCCTTCCTGGTCCTGCCCCTCTCCTCCCCGTAGCATTTGATGGCGTTGCCCAGGGCTTTGATCACCTCTGCGTCTTTCTTCAGAATGTTGCAGGTCTGACCAAAGACGTTCTGGGGGCTGGTCGTGCTGAAGGCCATGCTGAAGAGGTAGAAGAGGGTGGCCGCCATGGCTCCGAGGGCTCCCAGCAGCACCACTGAATAACCCGCTGTCTTTGCTCCTTCTACCACCTTTGTTTGAAACCCATTTGACGCGATCAGCATTCATGCTGAGAGGGAAGAGAGAGAGAGAGAGAGAGAGAGAGAGAAAGAGAGAGAGAGAGAGAGAGAGAGAGAGAGAGAGAGAGAGGGCAGAGAGAGCCAACGAACCTTTGTAACAACGGGAAGTTTTGAGCCTTCAGCAGCCGTTTGTACAGCACGAGACTTGTCTGAACCACCACCAGCAACGTCTCCTTTGGCTCCCGAGCCTGGAGGAGGAGGAGTAGCTCCTTCACCTCCTTTGGCTTGCGCTGGGTCCTGCCCCGCCTTTGCTCCTTCTTTTTTGGTGGCGTTGTCAGTGTTGTTCTTGCTGTTGTTGTTGGCTGCCTTTGCAGCGTCCTCTGAGGAGGAAGTGGCGTAGCCTCTCTGCCCTCTGGTGCTGGAAAAAAGAGATGAAAATGGAGAGCTAACGCTGTGGAAGCAAAAAAAGGATGTTTGGTTAGGGGAGAGCGACAACGAGAAGAGGACAAAAAATCTAGGGAGATCTACCGTGACGGTCCTTGCCGAAGGCCAACAAGAGCGGTTCCGTTGTTGAGAGAAAGAGGGCTTGAAATTCGAGAAACTGAGGAGAGAGAAGAGGAGGTGGAGGCGGAGGAAGGGCAAAGCGCTGAGGAGCGGGCACTACTCACTGAAAACGAGTAGTGTGGTGCTCGCTGCGCCCATCGTGAAGCGGCCACAACGGATCCCACCCTCTTTCCAAATGCAGAGGACCCTCCCGCAACAAAGGAAGCCCGAGACAAAGAACAGGCGTTATGACCAGCAGGCAGCATCGAAGTTTTTTCCCCCCTCGCTTTGGTTCTCTCTGATCCCTCTTCTTCCGTTTTTCCAGTAAGTGCTCTCTTCAGCTCTCGTCCAACCCTTGTAGGTTTGGCCAAGAGCGAACCGCTAACCCTAACCCAAAGCGCTTTGCTGCGGATCCGTTGACGGCCGCACCAAGAGCAGAGAGAGAGCTTTGTGTGAGAAGGATGCCACTGCTATGGGCAGAAGAATACAAAAAACATATGTTATACAATTTAGAGGCACTGGTGGCCAACAGCAGGGCCATACTCTTCATACGTTTCCTTGTCCAGCCACCGATCTTCAAACGTGGAGAGGGAGCACAGTGCGGAGCCGCCATAAAACACGGAATGTTGCTTGCAAACGGAGTTCGCTCGGAGCTGTACCTTCTAGCTGGCAGGCACAAGGGCGGTCAGTTCTTTTACGAGACGCTCCTCGAAGCCAGGCAGCATCGAAGTGCCTCCCGCCACCACGATGTTGCTGAGGAGATCCTTGCGCGTGTCTATGGGGCACTGCATGACAGCATCGTACACTATCTTGTGAACGCCATCAGTTAGCATGTCCGTGTCGAGCAGCTTGTTTGGTTGGAAGAGAGGCTCCGCGCAGCGAAAGCGCTCGTTGCCAAGGGTGATGACCTGCCCATCAGGAAGTTCATAGCTCTTCTCACATTCAATAGTCATGGCTGCCTTGCTCATCTCAGCCTCAAAGTCCAGCGCCACGTAACACATCCTCTCTTTGATCTCACGTATGACCTCCCGTTCGGCAGTGGTGCTGGTGTGGTCGTGCCCTCGCTCCAAGAGGAGCTCCCTCAAGAAGTCAGTGAGAGCGGACCCAGCAAGGTCCTTTCGTCGAGTGCCATGCTCCAAGATGTAGTGCTCGTAGAGAGGCATGGCTTGCAGGACTCCATCCCCAATGCAGAGGGACAACCCCGTGCTCACGTCCTCGGCCATCATCACCAACAGAGGTTGACTGGCCACGTAGGTGGCAGGCACCTCAAACGTCTCGAACATGAGCTGCACCATCTTCTCCCGGTTGGCGAGTGGGTTATGAATGGCCTCCGTGAGCAGCACGGGGTGCTCCTCCGGGAAGACCCGCAGCTGGCCATAGAAGCAGTGGCGCCACAGCAGCTCCATGTCGTCCCAGTTGCGCACGACGCCGTTCTGCACGGGATAGGCCAGGCTCAAGAGGTGCCGCATGTGTTGCGCCTTACCACCCACGTATTCTCCTTTGGAGGAGGACCCCACCGACAGCAGCTGGAACTTGGGCCGGCCCACCAGCGAGGGGACGATGTGGGTGAGGTTGCCCCCAGCATGGCCGGCGTAGAGACAGCTGGAGCCGACGTCGATGACCAAGGCGGCGGAGGGGGAGAAACGACAGGCCATGACTCTCCTCCGTCTCGCCCACAACAAGACGGTGCTCGCGCGGTGCTCATGGGCAGCTCGACGCGAGCTCGAATTTCCAAGAAAAACCCCAAACCAAAACAAATAGAATAAAAAAAAACGACGACGTAGCAGCCACCGTCAGGGACCACTCACAGTCCATGGACTTGCTGTGGAGGCATGTGGGGAGCAGAGGCCTCGCCACCAGCGCCTCTGTTTGCGTTGGTGGGGGCCTTTGCTACGCTGTTGCTTGCAGTTTCCATCAGAACGCTCTATCCCAGGCAAGCCTCTCCCCCTTCCTCTTCTTCTTAGGCCGTTTGACAAAATCCAAAACTCACTTTTGATCTTTTAAAACAAAAATTTTGTGTGCTACTTCACCCATTCATCCCATTCATCTTTGAGCAGCTGTTACGCAATGCGAGTCTTTTACCAGTAGTGCATGCTGCCATGACAGCAGCCAGCGAGGACCCATCCACCACAATATCCACGGTGGTGGGAAGCTCAAGCCCCTTGGTACTCAGCCTTCGAAACAGGGTGCAAGACGTGGCCTCCTTCATGGAGTTGGACGGCAAGGAGTTGCGACAAATGGTGGGGAATGGTCTCTTCGTTGTCTGCAGCGGAGCAGCCCTTTACTTGCTGCAACGGAGTTGCTGTCACCTGTGGGACCTTGCCAAGTGCCGCTTCACTCTTCGAGTTGTGGTTCGTCTCCCCTCTTTGTGATGTGTTTGAACGCAAAGGAAATAGAGTTAATCCATATTTTGTTATTCGTTCCTCTCAACAAAGTTTGATAGTAGGGAGAGGCCATTCAAGTGGATCTTGGAATGGCTGGCCGACCACCAGGCCATGAAGAACGCTCACTCCCTGGCGGTGACCACCAGGTTGGAACGCTATGGCGTCTCGGAGGACAAAGAAACGGCCGAGCAGCACCTCCTTTTCTCTCCTGGAGCGGGCAAGCACCGCTTCACCTTCATGGGCAAGTGGATATTCCTGGAGAGAACGGAGGCCAGTGCGGACCCCTCTGGTGGACGTGGCTTGGGCTCCGAGCAGATCATTCTCACATTGTTTGGTAACAATGAGGAGTCCAGAAAGGTGGTCAAGTTGCTGGTGCAAGAGGCGCTCACGCATTGCATGCACAAGACCAAGTCTAAAACTGTTATCTACACTGGTGACCAGGTCCGTCTTTTTCTCATTCTATCACGTTTTTCTTTGATGCTGATGTTGGGTTCGTTCAGCATGGTATTTGGAATGTTTCTGTGGTGCGACCGACGAGGCCTATGAGCGCCGTTATTCTAGCTGACCATCTTGCAGAGAAACTAGTGGCCGACGCGAAGTCTTTCCTAAAGAGCGAGGAGTGGTACGCCCAACGCGGCATCCCGTACCGTCGCGCCTATCTCCTTCACGGTTTGTAGTATTCTCTCTCTCGCTCTCTCTCTCTCTCTCTCTCTGTTGATTGTCATAATTGTTTCTACGGTGCAGGCAAACCTGGTTGTGGCAAGACTTCCTTTGTGACAGCCTTAGTATGTCAAGCCTATCTCCCCTTCTTTTGCTTTCTCTTTGTACCACGAGTTAGGACTAACAATATTCTTAATGATAAATAGGCAGGAGAACTGGGGGTCAACATCTATGTCATCAACTTGGCGAGTAAAGCTCTCAACGATGAGCTGTTGATGGAGCTCATGAGGGATGTCCCCTATAAAAACATTATTCTCTTTGAGGACATTGACTCAGCCTTTGTTCCTCTTTCCGACGATGAGGACAGCTACCTCGAGCACTTTTCTCCTCTTCATCCTAAACGTAGCGGCCTCAAAGCAACCTCGAAACTAAGCTCTGGTAGCTTTATGCTTCTCCTTTATTATTCTTCTGATAAAACCTCTCTCCGTGGTGACCTCGTTCAACTCACAAAACCTCGAACATAGATTCGCTGGTTAACGAGGTATCCTTCTCGGGTTTGTTGAACGCGTTGGACGGAGTGGCAGCGCAAGAGGGTCGCATTGTATTCCTTACCACCAACCACTTTGAGAGGCTGAGCGAGTCGCTGATACGACCAGGCCGCGTGGACGTCTGTGTACAATTCGACTTGGCTACCGCCGCTCAGATACGCCGCATGTTTGTGCAGTTCTACAAGGACATGACGCCACAGACCTTCTCTGGAGAGTTCTCCTCCTCGTCCCCATTGGCCGAGGGTGATGGTGAAGAAGAAGGCAGAGAGCGCTCCCCCTCCGTTGCTGAGGCTCTATGCGAAGATCTCTCCGTCTCTGCCAATGAACTCGGTTTGTTTCTATCCTCTTCTCTCTCTCTCTCTCTCTCTCTCTCTCTCTATCTGCTGATGATGTTCCTTTATTTGTACTGACGTGCATACACAGAGGAGATGCGAAAGCTGCAACGAAGGTTCGATAAGGAAGGACTGGCCAAACAGTTTGACGAGGAGACGTTGCAAAAGCTGGCGGAGGAGTTCACCAGGGACGTGGAGGACAGGGCGGTCAGCCTGGCGAGGGTGCAGGGATACCTGATGCACTACAAGAAAGAGCCACGGGAGGCCGTTGCCAACGTGCACGCCCTCTTTGGCTGCAGCAGCAACAATAGCAGCGCCCCTTCCTCGCCTTCCTCCTCCATGGTTCTTCACTGAGCCCTTTCTTTGCCTGCTGCACTCGGCAGACTTTTTTCTTCTTGTACAAAAACGAAATATAAAAACAACCCCAAAATGATGAACGTACGAGCAACAACAACTGCTTTCGCCAAACAAGGCAAGGCTCTTCGTCGTGGTTGCAGTAGTGTGAGGGTCTCATGGTTCTCAAGAACAGAGGTGGCACCACATCCTCGCTCCTTCCTTTCTTCTTCGTCATCTTCCTCTTCCTCTTCTTCCTACGGAGATTCGTCAGTGGCCACCAGGAAGAAAGTGCCTCCTCCCTCCTCCTTCACAGGCACGGTGAAGGTGCACTGGTACAATGAAGGAAAGACTGCCGAGTTCGAAGCAGGCATCACCGCACAGGAAATACGTCAGTTCTTTGGGGTGAGGGAGGGCGGCCTCTCCCGTCGGCTGAGAGGGGGTGGCGTCGGCGGAAGGGCCGTAATACTGCGTGAACCCAGAGAGGGCTTTCCTCCTGGCCACTACGTTTTCGTCACTCCCAACAAAGAACGTTCGTTCTGCGCTCTCTCTCTCTCTCTTTGCAAATCTCATGTTTTTTGATAGGAGCCCACGCAGCGACTTACTATGAGAGGCACAGAGAAGAAAAAGAAGAACAACGGCCACCTAGGCATCGACAGGCTATGGGAAAGACAGAACCATCATCATCGCCACAGCACACACCGAACGATATGAGTGAAGAGAAGAAGACGGATGCAGCAGCACAAGATGATTTGGAAAGAGCAATGTTTCCTTGGTTGTTCGAGCAAAGCAACACTGCATCACTACCTCCTATCCTTCAATCACGGGGTGCTTCCTCTCTCGACAACACAACAGCTCATCCCCACAATCGCGAATAAGAAAGAAAAGAGAAAGAATGCTATTGAAGATCTTTTTGCTTTACTTCTTCATATTCAGAGGTTTAAAGAATGCCCCACAGAGCTTCAAAGGCATCACAAAGCTTTCCGCAAGCCACGGAGGCGCTCAACGGGAACTCTGAGTAAGCTACCTCCTGCTCAACATAGTCGGCCTCGATGTCGCCATGGGCGATGGCTCCTATCACAAACACAATGGGCTTGTCTTGCGGCAGCTTTCTGATGAACTCGTATATGGGCACACAAGCCTCCGCATTGTACGATGCTCCTTCATTTTTTGTTACACGTTTTAGTTTTTTAACAATGACGGTTTACTCCTCCCCAGAGAGAGAGAGAGAGAGAGAGAGAGAGAGAGAGAGTAACCTATTTTAGGGCAACCGGCAGGGAAGTGGTCTGTGATGGGGTTCTTGATGACTTTAAGGAGCTGCTCCGGTCCATTGGACGCACGAATGCTAAACTTGTGCAGCAATTGAACTATTCATGGTAACAGCAGTTTGTATTGGAATATTGAGGCTGAGAGAAAGAGAGAGAAAGGCATACATACCCATCAAAGGAGAGAAACGGGCAAATGTCCTGGGAATACGACAGCGCGGGTTGACCTCTATCAGTACGTTCCTTTTTTTTTTTGTTTTTTTTTTAAAAAAAGGATGATTAACATTACAGGAGAACTAGCAGCAGCAAACAAGAAGAACGTACTTCTGGGTGCGAATGTAAACCTGGAGTTTACCAGCTTTGTTCAAGGGACTGTCCAACAGTGTCAATAAACACTGTCCTCCAGACAACCGGAGAAATGATAAGAAAAAAGCCACAAGGAGAAGAAAGAAAGGAGAGAGAACCTGGTGAGTGATGTCAGGGCGAGCATCAGCGACGTCGCGGCCGTGTTTGCGGAGAAAAGTGCGGTGGTCGTCGCAGTTGAGCAGCTGGTATTTGTTGGCCACCTTGACGGTCTCGAGGGTGGCTCCGTCCAGCACCACGATCAATCGTCCCCCCGCCTCTTTCTCGGCCTTTGTCTTGGGCAACTTTGGCTCATCCGTTTTAAATGGGTTCACTGTGGTTGATTGGTTTTTTGTGTTTTTGTATGAGTGAGCTGAAAAAAAAAAGAGAAGGCAATCAAAGTACCGCCGGTGGTGAGGTAGGCGTTGTTCGATCGTTCTTCTCTGACTTTTTTCATGTGGGCCATGCTTTCGTCCATGAGGGTGGCGTAGTCTCTCTGTCCTTCCTCCTCGGAAGCGCGTTTTCGCTTCCGTTGATGATGTGCTCCATTGTTCTGTTCCTCCTCCGCGTGCTCTGCTTTGGTGTATTGCACTTCCTCTTCCGCTGCTTCTTCCTCTTCTTCATAGCCGGGCTGCTCTTCGATTACTTCCTCCTTTCTCTCTTCCGCTTTGTCTCGTTTCCGGCTCAAGTCCCATTTCGTGCTCTCAGCTTGGGTGGTTTCCTCGTCTTGGTTCACATCTCTAGAGGGTTGTTGTTGCTGCTGTTTATCGGCCTTGCCCTTCTTGCCTCTGCTCCTTCTCCTTTTGTTGTTGTTGTTGTTCATGGCGAGCGCCGCTTGTGTGGGGTGTGGTGGTGTGCTTTCCTCTTTCTTTCTTTGTTTATTCTTTTGGTGGAATGTGAAGAATGTTAAGCATTTCATGCATGAGACGTGAGCCAAGACGAAAAACAACACCATGATAGACAGGAGAGAGGAGGAGGCCTTTCCCGCCAAAAGTAACCGTTACAGGGATGTCGTTACGGAGAAACAAAAAAATGACCAAGCAACTGCGTCCTCCTATTTGATAGCTCCTACTTTTTTTTTTCTTTACCCTTCCTTCAACTAAACTTTCAGCGGAGGACCAAACTTTTCGCTCTCGTCCACTGCTTATTTTGTTTGTACAAAAAAAAAACATTTCGCAAAACGCACCACGATGCTCACACTACCACGGAAGAATAGCACGGTCAACAACGAGAACATGGCTGCCAACACTAGAAGCAAACGGTCCGTCGCCGATCTAAACGCAGAAGGTCTTCCGTCCCTGGGCGCTGCTAGCAAGCGGCTACGGGCCACCAAGACCACTTTTGCTCCCACGGAAGACAAGGAGAACGCACTGCCGCCCCAAGGAAAAGCCTTTGTGTCGGCGGCTGCTTCAAAGCTTGCCTACAACAACACAAGGCCCATCAAGAAGTCTGGCCTGAGTGTTTCTACCACCGCCAAGAGCACTCTTCGGGATGTAACAAACGCTTCTTCCCCTAGGCCCAAGGCTGCTGCGAAGCGGGGTCTTTCCACTCTTTCCACATCTACCTCTTCTTCCCTCGCGTCTGCTGCCGTTCCTTCTGGTCGAGTTATCCTCAAAGCCACTCGAACCGCTTCAGCTCCCAAGCCCACCACTTCCACAACCACAAAAGTAGCAGTTGCTGTCTCGAGCGGCTCCAAGGCTAACGAGAAGCAAGCCGGTGTGGCTATGAAAGACTCTGTGTTGGATCTGTTGGACAGTTCCTACTCTGATGAAGAAGAACCAGTGGACGATGAAGACGAAACCGCCCAGAACGAGGATGCGGACGAGGCCGATGACGACGATGATACCGACGCAGGGGCAACGGAGAAACCGGCAGTCAAAGGCTTCTTGGGCGGCAACATCCAAGAGATAGAAGACATCGATGCTCCTGACAGGGACGACCCTTGCCAGTGCGCCGAATACGCTCAGGACATCTTTGAAACGTTGATGGAGAAGGAGGCACGCCCCGAGAGCCGCCCTCTGCCCGACTACATGAAGTACCAGACTCAGCTGAGCTCTCGGATGCGAGGCATTCTTGTGGATTGGATGGTGGACGTGGCCTTTCAGTTTGACTTCACCAGCGAGACCATGTTCTTGTCTGTTCAGCTGATGGACAAATTCCTTTCCCTCAAGCGAGTCTCCAGGGAGAAGATGCAGCTGGTCGGATTGACCACGCTCATGCTGGCCGCCAAGTTTGAGGAGTTGCAAGTGCCCTATCTCAAGGACTTTATATGGGTCTCGGCCGATGCCTACACCCACAACGATATTTTGCTGATGGAGAAGATCATCCTCAGGAAGCTCGACTTTAACCTCACTGTACCCACCCCTCTTTCTTTTCTTCGCCGCTTCTCCAAGGCCGCCAGAAGCGATACCCACGTCCACACCCTCTCTAAGTACCTGACCGAGGTCTCTGTCTGCGAGTACAAGATGATTCGCTTCAGGCCCTCGTGCATCGCCGCTGCAGCTGTCTACATTGCTCGCAAGATGAGCCGAAGGACGCCCACATGGGTAGCTTGTTTCCTCCTCTCTTCCTTCCTTTGCAACTTCTTGTTTTCTTTCTCCTCTCATGCTCTTTCAACCACTCTTTAGAACAAGACTTTGGAGCACTACACGCGATGGTCCACACAAAACCAGGAGTTTCGGGAATGCATTTTGGCGCTCAACGCAGTTTTACACGAACCTCAAGAGGCCAAGCACCTGCACGCCGTTCGCAAGAAGTACGCCAGGTCTGCGCTTCTCTCTGTATCGCGAGTGCCACCCGTAGACATTCAGTTTGAGTGAACTACAACCCAAACGTGAAAAAGGGCCAAGCGAGAGAAAAGTCCAAAAAAAAAACCGGAAGTGCATCTGTAAGCTCGCCTCAAGTGGAAAGGGCTGTGTACAAAAAAAAATAATATAAAAAATAGAAATTGATAGTGAAGAGAGGGGAGCGAAAAAGCAGGCGCAAAGAGAATAGTAGTAGTTAAACTTAGTATAAAAAAGGGGTGGCTCCAGTTTGACAAGCGTGAAGCAAAGCAAAAAAGGGGGGAGAAGGAAGGAAAGGAGGGAGAGAACAAAAAGGAAGAATAATACACAAGAAGGATTTTTTTAATTCTTTCTATGTTTTTTTGATTTTTTCGTTTGTGGGTATTTTACTTGATGAGGAGGTCCACCAACTCTTCGTAAGAGAGGTTGCCTTCATTGTCCATAGGTACACACTTGAGCAGGGAGTCCACTTCCTCTCCGCTGATGGGCTCTCCGAGAGAACCGAGCAACATCCTAAGCTCAGCAGCCGTCAAGGTGCCGCTGCCACTGTCGTCCAGGGCCTTGAAGGCATCCCTCATGTCTCTTTCGAGGTCAGAGGGCTTCTTCATCTTTCTGTTGTAGAACTTGAGGAAGGTCTGGAAATCAATAGGACCGTCGCCGGCCTCCTCTTCCATCTTCTCAACCTCCGACTGCAAAGGAGCCTTACCTACAAGCATTTTTTTTCGTTAGGATTAAAGTATTGATTTTATAAAAATATATCAACAAGAAAAACCTACCGAGAGCACGTATTACGGTTCCGATTTCAGCGACAGCCAACTTTCCGTCGTTGTCAGTGTCGAAGCAGCGGAAAGCTTCCTGAATCTCGTCGTTGCTGGTTGCCATTTCGAAAAAGGGGTTTGTTGTGTGTGTTTGCGCTTGTGTGTTACTGTAGCGATGGGAAAGAAAAAAAAGAAATAAACCGACAAACAAAATATTGAGGCCTATTGTCAGAATTATTTAGTGCCCGTAATATAACATGGGAAACGATTGGTCGTTCCCGAATTCCGGCGGATCGCTGGACGTCTCCAGACGGCGAGACAGAAACAGCTCTTCCCGGAGGGTAGCACTTCGGGGATGCTGACGTGTCCGCACAGATTGATCTATGATGATCGATCTTAAGGTTGATGATGTGTAACTTAGCAACCTCAAAAGAAAGAAGTAAAGAAGGACTGAAAAAAAAAGGAACTAGGAGAGCTTGTTTTGTACTGAAGAGGAAAAACCGGAGACATGGGTTGTGGGCCTAGTGCAGAAGCTTCTAAAGGCGGCGCCGGCGGAGTTGGCTCCAGCAATATCCATGGCTTGAAGGTGAACAATGCCCGCGAAGAGGACCCTGTGGTTGTTGGAGAGAGCAGCTCCTCCTCCATCCGCACCTTTTCAAGCTCTCAGTTTGAAAAGACTTCTGAATAGTGCGTACCTTTGTTTCCAACTCGTGGCGTTTTTGTTGCGCTCAACCCCTTTTTTTAAATTTTGCTCTCCTGTCTAACGTGTCTCTTTGTGCAGCGACTACCTCTTCAAAATTCTGCTTCTTGGCAGCCAAGGTGTCGGCAAGTCTTCTTTGCTTGGTCGCTTTGCGGTAACCCTTTTGTCTTGTGTTTGTCGTTGCTTTGGTTTTTTTTAACGTTTTCCTCAAAAAAAGGACGATGACTTCCAAGACTCCTACAGAACTACAGTTGGCGTAGACTTTGTACGTAGCACGTTCTTCCTCCCCTTACCTTAAATGTTTTCCTGTTAACGCGAGTTTATCCTGTACTTTCACTTTACAAACACAGAAAATACGCACCATTGACGTCGATGATAAGACCATAAAGCTTCAATTGGTTAGTTTCTCTCTTTTGTTACTTCTCTCTCTCTCTCTCTCTCTCTCTCCTTCTCTTCTCCGATGAATAGCTAACTCGGAATATCTTGCACAGTGGGACACGGGTATGCATACATCTTTTTTTCTTCTCGCTCAATCCCTCTATGGCTAGTTCTTGTTCCAACCATGGTTTATGTATCCTTTTGCAGCTGGTCAGGAAAGGTTCAAGACGGTAACCAACACGTACTTCAGGGGAGCCCATGGAGTCATTCTTGTCTATGACATCACAGACAGGAAGACATTCACACAAATAGAGGACTACTGGTTGAAGGAGGTGCAGAACAATGCACCCCCCAATGCTGTCCTTATGATCGTTGGCAACAAGTGTGACCTTTCCAATCGCGCTGTAGAAACCTCTGTTGGAAAGGTAACCATTCCAATTACGTCTTCTTCCCAGGTTCTTTTTCATTCGTTGCCCTGCAACATTCTCATCATTCTTCCTGTAGGACTTTGCACAAATGAAGGAGGCATTGTTCTTGGAGACGAGCGCCAAGGAAGCCACCAACGTCAACAAAGCATTCATCACCCTAGCTGAAACCATCAAGAACAGGTATGGGCACCCTTCCGCAACCACCTTTTTTTTTGTTGGCTACAACATTTCTCATTCCTTTTTCCTTCACAAAACCTCGCAGAATCAAGTAGAAGTCACTGTAAAACCCTATTTGTTTTTTTTTCCCTCTTCCTCCTCTCTCCTTTCTTCTTTGTTGTGGACACCCAAACAAGTTGTTGTAACTAAGGATTGAACCCGCGCCTTTTTTGCGCTCTGCGTCGAAAATTCCTGACCAAATTACTGTCGACACACAAAACAAAAAAAAGATTAACAGACGAAGAGCGGACGGACAGGGTGTGCCTTTTTGTTTTTTCTCCTGTTGCTTTGCTGTAGTTTGGTGTTTTGTTTTGTTTTTTTTGTTCGTGTGATAGAACGTAGGGAAATGCCTAGGGTACGTTTGCTTCCAGAAGGAAGATTTGACTTTGTGGAGGGGGAAAAAACGGGTTACTGACCAGGATTGCGTCAACAGATTCCTGGCAATCGTATGCACAGTGGCGTGGCGCTGAAGACGCATTCTATTTGGGTATGTAGTCTCCGTATGGAGCCATGTGCTTGCCAATACCCTCTTTTAACATGCTCTTTCCTCACCCTCAGTCGGAGACGATCGGCTACGATCCACATGCTCCTGCGGACAATAGTGCCCCCCCTGAACCCGCTCAAGCAACAGCCACACCTCACAGTGCCTATGACAAAGCACAAGGGTTGCTTGCTCTTGCTCGCCTTACCTCCAACGGTGGTGCTGTCTCCACCCGTGGCTCTTGCCGCAAGTGTGGCGGTGGTAAGTCTCTTCTTGCTCGCTTATTTCTCTTGTCTTTCCCTGCTCTCTTTCCGCCTATTCATCCCGCTCTTGTTGATCTCGTGCTGCCGTTTTCCTCTTCTCTCTTCTCGCCTTACCTCCAACGGTGGTGCTGCTTGTTTGTTCTCTCTCTCTCTCCTCTCTCTCTCTCTCTGCTTTATGAGAAGTACTGAATGTAAATTATTTGCTTGTAACAGTGGGCCATTTGACCTTTCAGTGCCGGAACTTTTTGAAAGGGAGCGGAGAACCAGCAGACGTATCGAGTACCTCTTCCGATTCTGACATTTCTTCCAGTGATGAGGATGAAGCGGACGATAAGAATACAGCTGATCAAACGGGCAATACAGTGGACAAACGGGAAGGAAGTCCTATTCCTGACAGGATAGAAAAAGCGACCAGTAGGAGGCGAGAAAGAACGAAAGATACAGACCGTGACAGAGACAGAAGGGATCGTTATAGTAAGGAAAGCAGAAGAAGCAGACACTCTAGTGATAGTGATGAAGACCGGTCGAGGGGAAGGACCAAGGACCGGAGGAAGCGCAGCAGGGAGAGGGAGAGTCTCGAAGAGGAAAGGTCTAGCAAGCGCGACTCCTCCAGCTCTCGCTCTCCCTCTCCTGGGGACAAGCAAGACAGCAAGTCAACCAAAAAAGAAGGAGAAAGAGAAACAAGCAGAAAACGGAAGAAGCCTGACCGAAAAGAAAAGAAAGAGAAGAAACAGAAGAGGAGCAGACGAAAGGACAAAAATGACAAAAAGGACAAAAAAGAAAAGAAGGAAAGGAGCAAGAAAAGGAGGCACCGATCATCCAGGAAGCGAAGGCACTCTAGCGACAGCTATAGCAGCAGCGACAGCGATTCTTCTTGAAGCATTGACGTACCACGATAGTGGTTAAAAAACAGCGAGTGAAGGCCTCCTATACCTTTGCGATTGTTTATAGACCTGGGACGACCCGAAATAGAGCTGCAGCAAAAACAGACAGAAAAAAAGACAAAGGCGACCCCTCACCAAAGAAGCAGGAAGACAAGAAATCAAACGAACAAACAAACAACTGCAGTAGCTTGTTTTTGGCGGAGTAACAAAAGAGGAGTTAATAAACGCAACAACCAGAACAAACACGTTATTGCTTCCTATCCGAGAGGACATGGAGGAAAAACGGCCCAAGTCAAAGACTACCAAACCAAAGGGTTCGTCTCTTTCTTTCTTTCCTCTGTCGTGTTCCAGCCAAGGCATGCAACGTTGGTGGTTGTTGGCTTTGGTTCAAAAGAAGGCAGTTGGATGGTGATGCTGCGTGGGAACTTTAACTTGGGTGTTCTTTTTTAAACAAAACCCGTTTGCAGGCAAAGTGTACGTTTGGGGATGGAATCAATACTCTCAGTTGGGATTAGCAGAGGAGGGTGACAACGTGGCCAAGCCTCGGTCCATACCTGAGCTTGAAGGCGAGAGCTGTGTTGCTGTTAGTTGTGGCGATAATTTTGTGGCAATCACGACTGGTTTGTCTTTACTGTTACCTGTTTTGTTTTCATCTAACGAACACACTCCTGTTTATATTTTCTTTGTCTCTTGTTGTTCTTCTTGAGAAGACCGTGGAAGAGTGTTTACGTGGGGTCTTGGTTCCAGTGGTCAATTGGGGCATGGTGACACTGATACCGGTACTTTCCCAAGAGAGCTGCCCTTATCTCGGAAGCGTCCAATGCTCATGGCTGCTGCTGGAGATAACCACACCTTGTTTCTACGCAGTACTCTTCCTGCTTCTCTCTTCTCTATTTCTCTGTAAAAAGAGCTAATGGGGGCACAGAGACGGGCAGTGTTTATTGTACAGGCGATGGGCATGCAGGAAAGCTTGGGTTGAGTAGTTCACGAAGCACTACAGTTCCTCGCAGACTTCCTCTTAAGAAGAAGATTACAGCGATAGCGTGTGGTTCTGAACATTCAGTAGCTTTAACAGGTTGGTTGTGCTCTTTTCGCTCTTTCTCTTTCCCTAACATTGTTGTTTCTACAAAGAACAACAATCAGTATTGGTTTGGGGAAGTGCGGAGGGAGGTCGTTTGGGAAACGGCAAGACGGAAGGTCGTCTACTCAAACCCACTCCTCTGAGCTTGAAAGTGTCCATCAAACAAGTGGCTTGCGGGACCGATTGGACGGCATTCATCTCAAGTCTGTGCCTCCGTCTCTTGTTTTGCCTTTAAGCGTTCACTCTGCTCCAGTCTCATATTCTATTCTCTTCCGCTGCCTCTCTCTTTATCTCTCTCAGCGGAAGGAAAGCTTTACACGTGTGGCATAGGAGCATATGGAAGACTTGGGCATGGCAATGATCGTAACGTGCTGGTCCCTACTGAAGTCAGTGCCCTATCCAACGTAAACGTCGAGGCAGTGGCTTGTGGCACTGATCACATGGCATGCATTGCTGGTACAGCATCTCGTCTTTTGCCTTTTTGTATTTGTTATATTATAAGAACGAGGGAGGAGTAACAGTCAAAAAACAAAGATGGACAGGTGTTTACATGGGGATGCGGTGGCAATGGTCGATTGGGCCATGGCAACGAGCATGATGTGAAGAAACCACGAAGAGTAAAAGCCCTGCGAAAGAAGAAGACGGTGTTGGTGGCGTGCGGAGGCTATCACATGGGTGCCGTTACCAACGAAGGAAAGCTGTACACGTGGGGATGGAACTGTTACGGCCAGTGCGGCTTGGGTGCTGCTGCTGAAAGCGAAGCAGAAGAGGATGAAGCTGCAAAAGAAAACCAACTCATTCCGGCACTCGTCACAAAACTGCAGCACAAAAGAGTGTTGCAGGTCTCGTTCGGAGAGGGCCACTCTGTTGCTCTTGTGGCAAGCGAGTAAGAAGAGGAAGAGCTGTGCTTGGAAGCTATACGTATTTCTGATGGATTTTGTTTTTTGTTTTTTGTTTTTTGTTTTTTGTTTTTTGTTTTTTGTTATCTGTGGTTTTTTGTATCACTTGTTTTTGTTGAATTGAGAAAGAAGATATTCGGCTGACTGCAGGTTTGTGGCGAGTTGAACATGATGAGCCTCATTCGCATCCAATACCTGCTCAAAAAAATGGATGTCTGTTTTGGCGAGGGGAGAATGTGGTGAGACGAAAAGGACGGAGAAATGAGCAAAATAAGGAGTAAAGTGCGAACCCGGTTCGTGAGGATGACTGGTCATTGGATCAATCAAGAATATAACGTGAGCGCAGAGGCCGTTCAACGCACAGTGGGCGATTTGCACGTCTCCTCCCAATGGACCGCTCTCGCAACGTATGATCTTCTTACTCAGGTCTGACCCCGAGATTGCAGTGCTGCTCTGATGACATGCGGCAGCAGAGAGAAACTTGCTGATCCAGCCGCCGGTGGTGCCTGTGCAGATGATGTAGTCGAAGGAGAGCAGTATGGGAAGGTTCTCGACGGCCAGCAGGCATGCATCCAGTTTCTTGGCATCATGGGCAATGAGTGCCAGCGTTCGCTTGCCTTTCATATTATCGAGGGGTACTAATCTCTTCTCTGGACCTGGACTCACTGTACCAAAACAGCAGTGCAATTGTGGAACAGAGGTAAGAGGCAAGAGGCAAGGGAAGAGAAACGGAAAGGGAGCAGAGAGGTAACCAGGAGATAAGCATGTGGAGCCATTCTTCCAGCCAGTGACCAAGGCCTCAGCCATATGGGCACTGTCAGCATAGAGCACGTTGTGTACGAGAGCCTGCCGCTTCATGGCTCTCATTTCAAATGTAGCGTTGATGTCCTTCCAATGCGAGAGGTGAAACACAGCACTCATCCTTCCTTCTATCAACTTTGTTGTTCCAAAAGGTGCAGTCAGCATTTTTGTTTCCCAAAGCGAGTGCCTCTGCAGCCAACGCCACTTACCTCAAAGGCAACGGCCACAACACCAACAGAACCTGGAGGGAGCTGCGTGGCTGACTTGGCAAATGCCTCGGGGTCAAGAGCATCCAAGTTTCCATTCTCTCGTGCTTCTTTCAGCAGTTTAACAGCTTCATCGTAAGTCCTTCCTGCCCTCGGACACACAAAAACGGTACGGCACATCAGTCAGTGCTCAAGTCCTCACCAACAAACAAGTGATTAACGCACCCGTAAGGAATAGTCTCGTGTGCGCACAGAGCCAAGCCGCATGAGCCACCAAAAACGCTGCAAACTGGTCTCGTTTCTCTTGCCGAAACCTTTTGGTGGTGGCCAAAGCCACACACGGCAGCCGCTGCGCCTCCTCCTCCTTGTCTTCCATGTCCTCTTCTTCTTCCTTCTTTGCTTAAACCCTGTTGTCGGCATAGCGCCACAGTGATGGCATCCTCCGCCAAAAAGCATGACGTGGAATCCAACGAGGGTTCTCTCTGTATGCCCTAAAAAAAAACAAACGAAGCGAACAACAATACCAACGAAGCGACACGCTCACGCTTTGCTAAACGCAGATATACCAGGCTCTCCGGCCTGCCCTTGAAGAGCACAGATGCGAGTGAAGACGCTGGGAGCGTTGGTGGGAGGGTTCCTCTTCCTTATGTTGATGCTTTACTACCTCTCATTCGGGCCGGGGCAAGTGGAGAAAGAAGCTATGAAACAGTCGTTGGCTGAGATGGTGCGGGAGGTTGAGACGCTGAAGCAAACGATAGAGCAGAACGAGATCCGCATCCAGCAGCTGAACATGGGAATGGAAAAGGAGAAGGAGAACCGGCGGTCCATCTGGAATAAGTTGGAGCAGACGATGGAAAGTCTCGAGCAGGTACAGTACGAGGGAACGCAGGAGCTTCAGAACCTGAGACAGAAAATGGACGAGCAGGATATATCACTTCAAACCAATGGGCAGAGGCTCGTTGAGCTGGAGGAGAGGATGGAGAACGTGAGCGAGCAGCTGGAAGAGGATTCTGTGCGGTTGGAGCGTCACGTAAGTGCTTTGTTGGAGGAAGTGGAGGGGATGAAGGACGGGAACATGAACCCTTCCACCACTAGGGATCTGGATTGGCGGAACGGAGTGCTCGACAAGGTGGCCGAGCTACAGCGAGCGGTGTTTTCCATGGAAGAGGAGGTGAACGACCAGGCGGATAAACTTCAGCTACAGGACGAAAGGATAGCGCAAGGAGTGGAGTACAAGTTTGCATTGGATGCGCTTCAATGGGAGGTGAAGCGAATCAAGGATGACATGGCCAAGGTGCTGCGTGTGGTCGCTGACATCTCCACCGGCGAAGGCATTCGGGTTGAACTGCAGGAGCAACAGTTGCGGGAGGTGATGGAGGAGGACCCCCAAGTTGAACAACAGGAGGAGAGGCTAAGGCAAGAGCAAGAACTAGAGGAGCAAGAAGATGAGACCCAGCACCACAACAACACCATCAGGGACCTGGAGAGGTAGTGGAGAAGGATTTGGGGTGGGAACGTTGTCAAGTTAATCAAGAAATTTCAGGGAAATAAATGTGCCGGAAATAAATTAAACTCCCAGAAAAATAAAATAAAATACATAAAAAAGAAAAACAAAACATCACCACATCTGCTGTGTTACGCTCCAGTCTGGCGCTAAGCAAAAAAACAAAGTAGTGGGAACGGAAGAGAGAGTGGTGGTCAAGACTGTCAGCAGAGACCTCAGTTTTTTTTTTTGTTCTTCAGAGAAAAGGTAGCGGCAGCTTTGGGTCCAGATACTACATTTTAAAATAATGGCTCGATGGGAGGGCATGGACGAGCCGTTACATCTTTTCCTGAGAGAGTTGGGAGAGGATGAGTACCAGGACATTGGAAAGCAGCTGACAGCAGCGGGCCTCCTCAAGTTCGACCAGCTGAAAACTCTGTGCAAGGACGCTCAGGAGTTGCGACAAAAGACGGGCATGTTCTACGGCGACTGCTTGTACGTGGTGAACACGATGGAAAAGTACAATCTTGCGTCATCTCCCTCCTCTGCCACCAACTCCAGCAAAGTTTCATCTTCTTCTTCTTCTATTTCGACCATACGACCAAAGGAGGAGAGTTCGGAAGAGAGTTCAGATGATGAAGATGAGGAGGAGGAAGACGAAGACGAGCGGAGGTACTTGGCCAAAGAGGAAGAGTGCAAACACGGATCAACAACAACAACAAAAGCGACCACAAGACCACGAATACAAACATGGCAAGGAGGGAAGAGATCATCAGAGCCTATGTTACCTCCTCCAGTGCCTTCTGCCCCCAAACCACCAGTGCCTGCAGTGACGAAGAGGAGGCCTTCCTTTGGAGAACACAGAAACAGCAGACCTGGAGAGAAGAAGGCTGTAGCAGAGGAGAATGGAGCATCAGACCAGAGGAAACGAGCAGCAACGGCCCCTCCTCCAGTGCCCAGTGAGCCAAAGCCTCCAAGAACTCCCAGAGGAGGGACTACCATTCAGCAAAAGACGAACCAAAACGAAGCTACTGTTGACGAGACAAAAAAAAAGACGCCATTGAAAGGCTCTAGAAGCGCAGGGGGGGCGAAGAAGGAAGGTCCAAAGGAGGGATCAATTGGGATGGTACAAAAGGCAGCGAGCGAGGCCATGCTACCCCCTCCAGTGCCTTCTGCTCCCAAACCAACAACCCTCGGAGCGTCCAAGCGAGGCAGGCCAAAGAGCGACTACCACGTATTGCCCTCACAGCAGCAGCAAGCAGCAGACACGAAGAAGGATAGGGCAAGAAAGCTGGGAACAGTTGGCAGAAAAGGAATGGTAAAGAAGATTGGAGATGAGGAGGACGTCTTCTCGTTCGGTTGATACAGCAAATACAATAGAACGAACGTGAATGTGCGTAAGCCCTTTTGTTTTTGTCATAATCTCGTTGTACATGCCTTCTCTTTCTTTTTTCTCTTCTGCTTCCATGTGATGCTTCACTGCAACGCTTAAGTTTTAGATGGTCACCTCCATGGGAATGATATCGTACGTATTCCGGTGGCCTGCCCTGTGCAACCGACCTCGCGCCTGTTCTTCCCGTTCTCGATCCTCTAACTTGGCCTCATAGTCAGGATGACTGTACAGCTTGTCCGCAAAGACGTTGCCGCCTTCCGTTCCTTGCTTCTTGATGTGATACTCTCGTACATTGGTGATCCTGAACACAACCGCGGCCATGCCTCCGCCCAACATTGGGAAGATGAGATAGATCCAGATGTACTTGAGGGCGTCGCCGTCGTTCAAGTGGATGGCATCCACAATAGTGGTGCCCAGGCCTACGGCTGGATTGAACACAGCTCCAGACACACCTTTTGTATGGTTTGTTGACATCCGTTAATTGGTCACATGGAACAAGAAGAAGAAGAAGAAGGAGAAGAAGAAGAAGAACAAGAACAAGAAGAAGAACAAGAGCAAGAGCAAGAAGAAACGAAGAACAAGAAGGGGAAGAAGAAAGGTGTTGAAACTCACCACCAAGAGTAATTGCACCAGCAAGCACGGTAGAACCAATGGCCAATCCGAAGAAAGAATTGTTTTCTTGAGAGGTGGTTGTAGCCACGTTTAATACGACCGAGGCCAGAACGAAGGTCCACAGAAACTCCACTGTGCACGCATGATACCAATCAAAGCCTGACAGGGATAAAAATGGGAAAGTAGCAGAATGTGAGCAGAGGTTCGAAAAAGTGACGAAAGAGAGAGAGAGAGAGAGAGAGAGAGAGAACAGAAGGAGACTGTACTATGGCCAGGTGCTGGATGAAAGGTGTGCTTCAAGAGACCCCAAACCAAGAGAGCGGCAAAAAAGCCGCCGAGGACCTGGGCCACAAAGTAAATGGCAGTATCCCTGTTGCTGATGGCCCCACGTCCGCTCAACCGCACGGCAAAAGTCACGGCTGGGTTGTAGTGAGCTCCAGAGATGTGGCCGCCGAAGAAGACCAGGATGACGAGCGTCAGGCCGATGCCAAAGGGAGCGAACACGTTACCGGTAGTAACATTCATAGCTATGGAGAAGACGAGAAAGAAAGTGCCGATGAACTCTATGATATAGGGGCTCAAAAATCGGCCGAGGACCTCCACTCGAGTGAGGTCTTTGTCAAGCAAGGGGATGTGCTCCATGGTTTCTGTGCTTTCTTCGTATTGTTTGTGGTGTTCGCGTCAACTGTAGGGAGAACAAACCGATATAAATACGTTTTTGAACAGGTCAAACGAAAAGTTACCCACCAGTTCAAAGAACAAACGCTATCCCCTATCCTCCGTCCTCGCGGAACAAGTGTTACTACAAATTACGGGGACAGGAAACCGAAGGGCTGTGTTCGCAACTCTTCCCTTTCCTCCTCCAATCAACACAATCAACGGGTAATTATTGGTTCATAGCCAAAATAAATATCCGAATAATAAATATCCGATTGATCTATCCGTAGATTCTACTGACGTCAGCAATATTCATATGGTCGGCATTTCATACGCTCTGTGGGATCCGATAACAGCAAAAACCAAAGGAAAACTCAGGAGTAGAGAGAGAGGAGGTTAGGTGAGCGGGCGCTACCCCATTAGCGTGGCCCACCCAAAAAAGGGAGGATCCTCCTCCCACCTTTACCCTGAAACTTCAAGCCCATTACCAACGAAAGTCGCAGCACTCTCACCAAGAGAAGGCTTGCTGCTACCAGCTTGCTCAACTTTACTGTCTTTGTTGGAAAGCAAAGTGTAGCGCTTTGCGTCTTGATTTTTTTTTTTTGTTGTTGTTGTACAGCACAACACACTCCAGGCACTTTGCCACGAAAAGAAAAGAAAAGAAAAAAATAGAAGAGGGAAGGGAGAGAGAATGTCGTTGACTGAAGTATTTCAGACGGTGGATGAGAATGTATTGCAACATGTGCTGGTGTGGCTCGGCCCCAAAGACCTGGCAACCCTCTGCTCCCTTTCCAGAAAGTGGTACCAGGCAGCTTCCTCCAACTACTACTGGAAGAGAATCGTGAAGCGCTATGCAAGGGAGCTCTACGAGGAGAAGGTGAAGGAAAGAAGGGGAGAGAGGAGCCGCGTGTCAAGCCTGTCTTCCATAAACTGGAAGGAGCTCTATGCCCTCTCGCTGCTGGAGCCTATGGTCGGAGAAGTGTTGGAGGTTTGCGCTGGACGCCATTACTTATGAATTTTCTTGTAATGAGCCGTTCTAACTTAACTTATTGTTATACGACCCAACTTTGGACAGGTGAAAGACACGTACGGCATTTGGTCTGTGGCTCGCGTACTTTCCAAACTTGACCGGCACTGCTTCTTGGTATATTTTGAAGGTATACCTAACTGCTCTAAACAGGATGTACAGCCAAGACCAAAGTGAAGAGAGAGAAGGCAATGTATTTTGTATTTTGGTTTGGCTGACAACAACCATTGTGAATGTAGGGTGGAACGAGCTCACCTGGACGTACTGGCTGCACAAGGAAGGGGACGCGGATATTATTCGCCCTCTGACTGAGAACTGCCCAGGCATTGGCGGTGGGGGAAGCATCGACTCTGTTCAGAAGTTCCAGGCGCTATTGCAACGCGTCCACACCAAGCTGCTTGGCCAAGCAGACCGAACAAGTTCATGGTACCCTCCTACCAGGACCTCCGGCCATCCCTACCCCCACCTCTACCAACAGGGCCAAGGCAACGTCTTCCAACTTCAGATCAAGGACGTGGAAGCCTGGGAGAAGCTTCAGGTGCAAAAGCCCTTCAAGACATGCTACCAACTAGCTCAAGAGTTGAAAGAGGAGAAGGAAAAGGAGAAGGCCTGCCGCCCCAATGACCAAACTCAAGCTGCCAACCTTTCCAAGGATGAAGGAAAGATGGGTCAAGAATCACAGCAACACATGCAAGGTGGTGAAGGCGTTTCTTACTAGACAGCAGAAGCAGAAGGCCTGACCGGGGCAAAAAGTGACGGAGAGAGGACATGAGATAGGCTCATGTGGCCACGATAGAGGAGAGGAGCGAGGACGTGAGATAGGCTCATAGCTGAACCCTCATGTAAATAAATGTCGACATTTTCCGGTTTCTTTCTTTTGCTGTCCGCAAAAAAACACCGGCGAGAAAGGAGAGAAGAAGAGAAGGAAGAGAGAGAAAGAGCAAAAAAGATCCAATAGGACCCAAGAGCGAGATGGGAAAGAGGAGAGGAAGGCGGAGCAGTGGCGGCGGCGGCGGCTCACAAGCCCGAGCTCAGCACAAGATGGAAGAGGAAGATCACAAATTGGCCACGGACACGTTGGACGAATGTACGTTTTTCTTTGCTTCCTCTTTTACCGGCGGTGCCGCTAACCAAAGCCAATCCTTCTGCTTTCTGAACGAGTAGTTATGGACAACCGACATAAAATCCTTTTGGAAAAACAAGGTTTGTTTGTACTCAATCTAAATAGAAAAAAAAAAACTAAAAACTGTTCATTTTTGGGAACTTATGAACTTCACTCCCTGTGTAGCTGCCGCTGATGGAGCTTCGGGAAGCGAGGAAGAGGAGGAAGAAGAGATCCTTGGTCTCGACCTGGGCTCTGACTTGGACAGCGAGGAAGAGGAAGAGGAAGAAGATGAGCTTCAAGGTAACAATCACTGAACACGGAGTTTAGTTCCTTCTGACACATTGCTTTTCTTTTGCTCATCTTCTCTCTTCAGACTACTCTGACCTAAAGCCTACGAATGAGGACGATGATGAAGAGAACGTTGATGACCTCGCCTGGGGAAAGAACAAGAAGCGGTACTACAACCGCGACGTGCAAGAAGATGATTGGGACCCTGAGATGGGTATGTCTAACTTTCTCCGTTCTCTTCTCTCTCTCTCTCTCTCTCTCTCTCTCTAAATAACATGCACAAACCAAAAACGTAGCTGAGGAGGAATTGGAGCAGGCCATTGCTCAACAAAGAAGACAAAAACAAAGCCTACTTATGGAGGATTTTGGTGTGGATGAGCTCGAGCAGGAAGAAGAAAGCAGTGACGAAGAAGGTGCAGAAAACGGTGAGGAAGCAGCAAGTGAAGAAGAGGGTATGAAATTATTCTCCACCTCTCGGACAACCGCGAAGAAGGCTGGCTCCAAGAAAGATACAAAGGAAGAGGAGGAGCCGGAAAAAGACGGAGAAGATGACTCACAAAAGAACAAGAAAAAGAAAAAGAAATCAAAGAAGCCAAGCGATGCGGAACAACTGAAGGCGTTGAACGATGACCTTGATGAGATTTCTTTAGGAGAGTACGTTGTCACCACTGTTGGCTTTTGTTAGCGAAGACTTAAATTGTGTTTCTTCTGTAGAGATGAGCTGGATGGAGAAAATGTGGAAAAAGTCAAACGAGATATTTCTTCTCTGTCCACCGAAGAGAAGTTGAATATCATTGCCAACCAATCTCCCGAACTCTTGGGTTTTGTGGACGATTTCAAGAAGAACATCGACGGTGTTAGTCAGCATATTCTACCTTTACTTCAACGGTTCGTCTCCTTTTTTTTTTGAAGCTGTTTCTGGCTTGTTTTCCTGTTTCCTGTTCTCTCCACTAATTGCACAACTAATGTGTGCGTAACAGGGTTCAGGCAGGGGAATTACCCACTAGCAAAGGTGTTAGCCTGTTGGAGGTTCAGTTGCATCTGATGCTTAGCTACTGCATTCATATCGCCTATTATATGCTCTTAAAAGCTAAAGGCGAGTCCGTAAAGGATCACCCCGTCATTTTCCAGCTCGTAAAGCTACGAACGTATCTCGAAAAGATAAAACCTATCGAGAAGAAACTCAAGTATCAAATTGACAAGCTTCTCAAAACAGCCACAATTGGCAACATTCAACATGGTACCCTGTTCTCTCTCTGATGCCCTTTTCTGTTGCATATTTCTAATTCGCTGCAACAGATACTGAAAACACCAAAGACCCATTGAACATGAAACCCAACCTAAGGAATCTAGTGTCTCCGTTTGGCAATGGCAATGAAGCCAGCGATAATGACGGAGAACCAGAAGACGAAACTAAGGAAAAGGCTGCACCAGAGAAAGGAGCCTCCAACGGAGTTTACAGACCACCTATGATCGCTCCTGCTCATTACGAAGAAGAAGGTTCTCTCCTACTTGTCTACCTATTGTATTTTTCTCTCATACCTTTTCGCCATCAGGAGAAAGTAAACGTGAAGAAAAGAGAAAGAAGAGAATGGCGAAGAGCAGGATTTTCAAGGATATGTTGATTGAGTTTGGCGATCGTCCAGAAGAAGTCAGCCATGCGGATCCGGGCAGAGAAGTCGACGAGGAGGACATTAGACGAAGAAACTTTGAGGAAGACAACTTTGTGCGTCTGATGGAGTCCAAGAAGGACAAACAAGCAAGAAAGCGTAAGAGGCAGCAGATGCTGCGCGGTGGACTGGACGACTTTGGAGACTATCTTGATGATGTCCACGCCCTTGATGAGGACCATGAAGGAGGCACGCATTCCTTTATCTTCTACTCGTCTTTTTTGTGTATTGTGTTTTGGAGTTGCAGAGTGTGTGTGTGTGTGTGTGTGTGTGTGTGTGTGTGTGTGTGTGTTTATGAGTTAACAGTAACTCGGTGTATAGGAGGCCGCAAGAACCCATCCATAGCACACGCCATAAACAGAGTGAGCCAGTCACGCAAGAAAACAAAGAATGTGTACTCGGCGGATAGTGATATGCCCTACAGAGACAAGGGGCAGCTGCCTCCTCTGCGCTTTGGCGATGGCTCTTCTGATAAACGCAGAGGGGGACGTGGTGGGCGAAGAGGAGGTAGAGGAGGAGGACGTGGAAGTGGTGGTCCTCCGAAGAGAAGACTGGGCAAGATGGGCAGAATGAAGACCAAGTGAAAGTGATCTCTCTCTCTCTCTCTCTCTCTCATATTTATTTGTCATCCACATTCTGCAAAGCTCGATTATTATTTCTTTTTTCAACTAAAGTCCTTTTGCCTCTTCTCATTCAAACCGTCTGAAGCTGGCGAGATCGTCCAGAATGAGTTGTAGCTCTTTGTCGTCGCTGTCGAATCTTTTAGCGAGGGTTGGTATCAGAGAGAGAGCCTCTTCTGCAGTCTCTGGACACAAGTTGCTGAGAGCTGCTATCTCGTATTCATGTAGCTGCTTCTCTGTCAGTAACCTGTTGTGTGTGTCAACCAACCATCGAAGAGAGAGGAGAGGCAGAGGAGAGAACGAAAGAGAGGAGATCACTGGAGTCGTACGTTCGCACTTGCTTGACTGCCGTTTTGTTTTTGTACCGACTGAATCGCTGGACGTAGGCTAACGTTTTCAGAAAAACTCTAGTGAGGGTAGTAGCCTGGTCAGTACCAAAAAAACAAACAAGAAGAAGAAGAAGAAGAAGAAGAAGAAGAAGAAGAAGAAGAAGAAGAAGAAGAAGCAAAAGGTTACGGTGATTGCTCGCTCTCAGAATCTTCTGGGGCGTTTTGTTGCCTGTGCTCTAAGAGGATGGCCACCTCCGAGTTTAACAAACATTGGGCCTCATGGAAATCTTTTTTTTTTTGAAAAAAAAGGGTAAGAAAGGAAGAAAGAGAAAAGGAAAGCGGGGCGTTCCAAACAACCTTGTCCAAGTTTCAACTGTGTGGCGTCTTCCTCCTCCTCGGGTCTGGTTCGGTCCATCGTTTCTTTGTCTTTTTCCTTTCTTTTTTTTGCCATGTGGTCGACAAAAATAACAGAGAGAAGAAAGAAAGAAAAAGAACGCGAGGAGGAGGAGGGGAGGACCCTGTTTTTGTTTTGCACAAAAACAAAATATGCCCAAGAAAAAGAGAAGGTCGGGGAACAGGGCTGTGAGCAACAACACGAACAACGCGGCCGCTTCGGCAGGTGGCGAAAGTAGCCACGCTTCGAGTGCAACAACCGTAAGCCAGGATCAGAGCCAGCCACACAGGTCTCACTCAGCTGCACGCCTACCCACCACTGGTGGGGGTGGTGGTGACAACAAGGTAGCGTCAGAGTCTTTGTTGGGGGCCTCCGCGCCAGCAGTTCACGAGCACGCCAAACTAGAGAAGCTCAGAGGGGATGTGGACTTTGAGAACGGAAAGTTAGCCTCTGCTGTGGTGCACTACACAAAATCCATCGCGCTGTGCGGCAAGAACCCGCTTTTCCTCGTCACGTTGTTTGTTCAGAGGGCGCGTGCACATCTATTGTTGAAGGTATGTAGGGCAGGCTGCCCTGAATTGCTGCTTAGAAACACACGCACAAACACCACAATTTCCTTGTTCGTGGTCCCATCTCAAAGGAATATGAGCAAGCTGTGGAGGACTGTGGCGTCTCACTGCGGCTCGACCCAAATGAACCAAGAGCCTATATGGTACGCGGTCTCGCCCGTTTTCAGCAGCAACGCTTGGCTATGGCGTTAGGGGACTTTGCTCGCTGTAGTGCCATGGTGCCTGAAAACCAACTTCTTAGGCAGCGTCTCCAAACAGCAAAAGACGAGCTTTCCAAACCCAAGCAGTAAGTGTAAAACCTTTTGTTAATGAGGTTCCTGAATTAACGTGTATACATACAGTAAAAAGATTAACCTAAAGGCCCTGGAGTGGATGGGAGATATCAGCATGCTGCACTCACTTGATGTGCAGGAGGAGCATGATAATGAGGATGAGTACGTTGAAGAAGGCCCTAACTGGGAGGATGAAGACCTTGCAGCCATGGCAGTGACAGAAAGTGAGGCAGATTGCAAGCAGACACGACAAAAGGAGATCACATCCACAACGCTCCTACACCGAAAGCAAACTCCTTATTTCATTAGTGGGGATGCATTGGCAAGCAACACTCATTTGTCTGTGCCAGACAAAATGAATGGCAACAATCATGCCATAGATAGTGTTGTTGAATATAGTCACAAAGCCAGCAACAACCTCATGAATAGTGTGGTGGATGAAGACATGCCCCTCTTGGTTCCTATTGGAGAAGCGTTGGATGCCCATTTCCCTCATTTGGACACACTAACTCCTTCACAAGCAAAAGAACAAGCACTCCACGAAAAAACATTAGTATGCCCTTATCCTTTATTCTATTCTGGTTGCTCTCACTAATCGCCAATTACTTTGCAAAAAGGGCAACAAGTCATATGAAGAGAAAGAATACGTTGTTGCCCTTGTTCATTATTCGAGAGCAATCCATCTTTACTCCAGGTAGGAATTCTTGTACCAAAGTTTTCATTAATGGTGGACTAATTATTCTCTCTTGCCCTCCCTTCCTATTCTAAAGTGATCCAGTGTTCTTTTCAAACCGGGCTATAGTATATTTAAAGCTCAACCGATTTTATGAGTCGATCACGGACTGCACAGCCTCTATTGACAGATGTCCAACTATAAAGGTGTGTGAAATTTTTAGTTGCTTTCCTTTAGTGACCAGGAGTTACATTTACTCGGTGATAAGCTGCTTTTCTGAAGCTGATTGTGTTGTTTCTTCTGTAAAAGGCTTATGCACGACGGGCATCTGCTTGGATGGCACTTAAGGAGTTTGCTTTGGCAGAAAAGGATTATAAAGAAGCATTGAAGTTTGAACCTAAAAACCCAGACTGCTTAGAATCCTTACAAAAGTGTCTCAGTTGCATTGAAGATGAACAATTACAAAAGCTCCAATCTCTGTCCAACAGAGGAACTTCTAGTGTTCACTGTAGTAAGCTGGCCGCTATAAAAAGTGAGCTTCATCGAGTTAGAGTTGAAAAACAAAATATTGGTATGTTAATTTCTTGTGCCACTAAACTTTGACTCTCTGATTTCTCTTTTAGAACGGTTTATAAAAACACT